>JAVTVY010007789.1:0-46307 GCA_036873755.1 Hanleya hanleyi
CGTCTATGTTCATAGCCTTGGGCCACCGCGCATGCGCAGAATGCCGCTATGTCAACCCCACACCCAGCCCATCAGATGCCCCTTCACGAATGCTTCACTTTGATACCTCATATGACCCCATTGGACCATGAGTAACTCCCCTAGCTCCAAAATGGCTATTTCCATACCCTTGGGCCACCGCGCATGCGCAGAATGGTGACAACGCCCGAGCCGCTAGTGCAGTCAGATGCCCCCTCACCTAGGCTTCACTTTGATACCTAACTCGACCCCATTGGACCATGAGTAACTCCCCTAGCTCTCAAAATGTCTATTTCCATACACTTGGGCCACCGCGCATGCGCAGCATGGCCCTATGTCAACCCCACACCCAGCCCATTAGATGCCCCTTCACGCATGCTTCATTTTGATACCTCACTCGACCCCATCGGCCCATGAGTGCCTCCCCTAGCTCCAACACGTCTATTTCCATACCCTTGGGCCACCGCGCATGCGCAGAATGCCACTATTTCAACCCCACACCCAGCCCATTAGATGCCCCTTCACGAATGCTTCACTTTGATACCTCATATGACCCCATTGGACCATGAGTAACTCCCCTAGCTCCAAAATGGCTATTTCCATACCCTTGCGCCACCGCGCATGCGCAGAATGCCACTAGTTCAACCCCACACCCAGCCCATCAGATGCCCCCTCACATAGGCTTCACTTTGATACCTCATATGACCCCATTGGACCATGAGTAACTCCCCTAGCTCCAAAACGTCTATTTCCATACCCTTGGTCCACACGAGTTGTCTTCCTTGCGTCAATGTGTGCAGATGACGCTATGGTTTGGATCGACGCCGTGATGTGGAAAGGGCGTCCCCACACCATCCTGGAGCCGCCATTTTGTTTGTTGATTTTTTGCGGAGATACACGGGACAATAAACGCTCGACCCTAGGGTGGTACAGATGCTAGACTGATCCTATTAACATGGTACAACACCTATAGATTATGTTTATTACTAGGACGTCAGCGAAATCCTAGTACCCATCCTCCGCATGGCAGAACTGTACAACGCAGAACAAGTCAGGACATGCCTTGATCGCTCACTCGATGCCGCCATCTTGTACCCCACACGCCGCCATTTTGACCACACCGCCGCCATTTTGACCACACATGCCGCCATTTTGACCACACTCCCACAGCCGCCATTTTGACCACACTCCCACAGCCGCCATTTTGACCACACTCACACAGCCGCCATCTTGGTCCCACTCATACAACCGCCAATATGCAGATCGAGTTGTCTCCCCCTAGTGCGGGTTTTTGCCACCAATGTGTACAGATGGCGCCACCATCGGATGTTGTGACGTCATAGTTACATCCGGGTGAAAGGGCCCTCCAAATCCGTAGACGCTACTACTCATGGCTCATGAGAGATATCTTCATTTTCAAAACCATACTCTTAATCAATGATATGGGATATCATCGACCAAAAACATCGACCATATAGGTCCACTTACTACGCAGTAGCATCCACCATAACTAGTGCTGCTGGCGGCGGACGTGAACCTCTATGCTGTCATTTTGTACAAGGTATACATTTCCTGTCAAATGCATAACTTTGCTACAGACGTTTAATTGGTATGTCTTTCAGTAAAATATAACTTTTTTTGTTGAGAATTTCGAATTTCCCGAGTTGATCAGGTTTATAATTTGTTGAACGAACAATCGCACGTCAAACACATATGGCCTGCAAAAACATTTGCTATGAATTTTCTGTAAAAAGGTCGTTTTTGGCGATGGCGTCATTACGTGAAATTCATCAAAACGTCGCACGTGGAATATCAGATATTGAGCTTATTAAAACACAGTGTCAGTGAACATATACCATTACCGGCAGTTTTAGAATTGCCCTGAGTATATAAAAAAGTACACGTTCATTTACCATTTCATATCCAATGATTTTCCACATAGAGGAACCAGTACTTTTAAATTCTTCGTCCCTTTGGTCACCTCCTCAAAATGGCTATGTAGAAGTCTGCAATCAAATGGGTATTTAAAAACAGAAAATGAGTCAACTCTCGATTTGAGGTAATTAAAACAAACATTGTGAGAGTAGATCGAGTTAAACGAGGAATGCTCCCATGGTGATATGATTTACATGAATAATGGTCCAATTGTATTGTTCTAACTGGGCGATTTTGCTTCGGGTATATGACTTCCATGCTAGAACTACCCGGACAAAGAAATTTATTCTGTGAAATCGTATAACCTCGAGTAATAGTAATATTATATGTCGATATCCGTGCGTTCCAGCAATGGACGCAGGATCAGAGGTCAAGGCAGCCCTTCCGGTCACGTGGACGGATGTGACGTTTAACCCGTCCGTATTCCTCCGCGGTGATGCGGTCACTTCCGCCGCGGTAATAAGGTCATGAATTCGAGGATAAACACGTTTCAACATGTTTTGGTGATGATTCATCATCAAAGTGGGGCAATAGCACAATAAGCGATGGCGTCATAATGCGCGGTGGATGCAAAACGAGGAATTAGAGAAAAAGCCGACAATCTCGTCAAAAACCTGGAAAAAACGAACAGTACATGAGTAATAGTCGGGCGGGCACTTCGAGGTAAAAGCACGAAACTTGGCATAGTAGTAGCCAATGATGACCCGATCAATTTCTGATAAGGACCCACACAATAAATATAAGAAGGAAAAACAATTATATAAAAATTAAAGACGAATAAAAAAAATTCAAGGATATATACACACAACACTGATTACACCAGGCGACAGCGTGAACAGTGACATGTGCTGACCCACGGACAAGAATTCTCGGAATCGAACTTCTCGATAAATATATTAATATAATACCTCACTAATTGTGAACGATAAGCATTTAAGCTCAAAGGTACTACTGTATTTTCGTACGGCTTCAGGTTCCACGTATAAAACACTCGATTAAAGAACGAGTGACGAAATGATTCGGATCTGAATTTGGGCATTTGCATTTTGTTATTTGGAGATTTGAATGAAACATATTTATTTATATCGAGGTCGTAGTCTCCTTGCATACATTTTACCAAAAACACAGAATCATTAATTTCTCGCCTGTAGCTCAATGGTAGAAGTTTCAGCTCAGACAGACAGTCACCCTTGAGGAATGTCCACGTCATCTGTGATGTCATTAATGACGTCATCAGTAGGAGTAGTGGCCAAAGTGGGCATTTGGGGAGGGTGAAGGTGTCTTGGGTAGAGATGGTCCATCCGTGGTCCGAATGGGCCGTGTGGTGTGTCAACTTGTAGCTCTCTGCATGTAGACGACGAATGGTATGGTATTTGTTGGAAGTCGCATTGTGCTACGCATGCGCAGTTGGGCAGTAGTAACGAAAGATGTCATTTTGGACGTGGGAAATGACATGTTTGGGCAATCAAGGGACCCATATTTGATCCAAATGAACCGGTTGGGGTATCCTAGTGAAGCTTTCGTGGGGTTGAGTCAGACTGGCGTGTTTTTGATTGGAAGTCGCGCCAATCTGCGCATGGGCAGTTGAGGTGTAGTAAGTAAAGTGGTCATTCTGGAGGTGCGCATGGGTATATTTGAGCGATTGAGGGACCATTCTTGGTCCGAATGCGTCGTGTGAGGTGTCAAAGTGAAGCCCTCAGTGTGTTGACCACGACTTGAGGGATGTCCACGTCGTCTGTGACGTCATCGGTGAGGTCATCAGTAGGAGAAATAGCCAAAGTGGGCATTTTGGGAGTGTGAAGGGAGGTTTTTGGGGTAGAGATGGACCATCCGTGGTCCGAATGGACCGTGTTGGGTGTCATCCTGTAGCTGTCTGCATGTAGACAACGAATGGTATGGTTTTTGTTGGAAGTCGCATTGCGCTACGCATGCTCAGTTGGGCAGCAGTAACATCAATATGTCATTCAGGGTGTGGGTGGGGGTGTGTTTGAGCGATTGGAGGACCATTCTTGGTCCGCAAGCGTCGTATGAGGTGTCATTGTGAAGTCCTTCGTGTGTAGACCACGACTTGAGGGATGTCCACGTCATCTGTGACATCATTGGTGATGTCATCAATAGGAGTAGTATCCAAAGTGGCATTTTGGGCGTGTGAAGGAAGGTGTTTGGGGTAGAGATGGACCATCCGTGGTCCAAATTGCCCGTGAGGCGTGCCTAACCCCCATCTTAAGGCATGGACGCACTAACGAAGGTGAGTGAGTGAGTGAGTGCGCGCGCGTGTGTGTGTGTGTGGGTGTGTGTGTGTGTGTGTGTGTGTGTGGTCCTTGGACTGTTATTTTTTCATATTAAAATGCGTTTCTTTTGGCAGCCATCTTGAATACGACTGTCATTTTACCGTGAAAGATAAAGTTTATTCGTAGCAGGAATTATTTGCTTGGCTTCAGCACAATACATTAAGTGCACAATACAGACATAATCCTTTAGGCATTATATGATGATTTACCACTAATTTGACCATTATCATGGCCGCCATTTTGAATTTGACGGCCACCTTGGAAAATAATTTTACAGATCTTTCTTGAAAACGGACTAGAGCATTAATAACAAGCATCGCTGCAAGTTTCATGACCTCGACTAAAACAATAAACAGTATTATTATCAAACTGCTGTAATTGACCATTATATTGGCGGCCATCTTGAATTTGGCGGCCATAAAAATGAGTGGGTCCTTATCAGAAAATGATCAGGACATCTTTGGCTACTATCATGCCAAGTTTCATGCTTTTACCTCGAAGTGCACAATTCGGCTAGTTGTGTGCACGATATTGCTCCACTAATAACACACAACTTAAAATTGAAGAAAGAATGACGAAATAATGACGTCAGGAGGTCAAGGTCAAAAGTTACAGGTGATTGGTCGAAGGTAGAAAGTTTGGCGCGAATCAGAGACTCTGATTATTTGAAATCGCCTCCAATCAGAGCGTAGGGGTTCGAATTGGGTTGGCGTTGCAGTGGTGGGCGAAACTTTATAGAGCTCGCTAGAGTTGAAGTGAAGAATATGAAAAAAACATTTCACTTGCGTATTTGGCATTTACGCGATTCCATAGTATTACTTGTTGGGCTTCATATGCGTATATTGGGTCCGCACAGTCGTCTATCGGCAGGATAAGTACTCTGTCGGTATGGTAATGGATCGAAATGGTCACAAGAATTCTCAACGATAAAGGTCAATAACGTTGAGGATATGAAGAAAAAATGAATTTCAAATGTATTTTTGATAACTCACTCACGCGAATTTGTCATGTAACGGTTCCCGTAGTATTGAAGTTTACTCTATCGAGATAAACGATGAGAACGATCAGTTCTCCCTACCTTCGCACGGTCGGATTTTTTAACAGAAATGAATCCCACAAAAAAAGAAAACGGTGTTACACTATGCGAGTTCCGATGTGATAATAATTCCGAGACAGTTCATCCATGATATTCTTTATACTTGTGAACACTGTGGCACGGGGAGATCACGTGATCACTACATGTACAAGGTCCCGGATGGTCCCGGATGTAAACAAATCCCCGGATGAATGAACAGGTCAGTACATGCATTCCTATCATTCAAATGACCTTGAGCTATAGTGATCACGTGATCTCCCCGCGATGGAAAAACCCCAGGTATTAGAGTATGGGATCGAATGTATGTACAGCTATGGGTGTCAATGGCTGTTTTCACACTAGAGGGATTGGAAGCAAAAAAATCACATTTCTCCATCCATAAACCTTCCGATTTCTTTAGGATGACATTATAGCGTTGTAAGGGAGAAACCTAAAGTGTTTTTAGAGACGTAAGCCAGTTTATTTCAAATTTACCGTACTTTTGACACATCCATGCAGGTGAAATTCGGCCTTTGAAACCGGGGAAATGATAACAAAAAATTATTTATGCAGCCGTTAGCTCTGTGAATTTTTCAGGATTGCACTATAACCTGCCAAGGTATAAATTTAAAGTTGTTTTAGACCTCAACTCTCGTTTATTGAAAATTTAGCCCGCTTCCAAATCTTGCAGAAAGCACAGGCCATTTTGTCTTTCTGGCCGAAGCGGTCTCGTCGACTTCCGCGCGCACGCATCCGGGTCCTCTACGGTAGAGTATAAAAAGCGGGCTCGCTCTCGTCTGCTACACACAGTCATTTAAATCACATCATGGCTGATGCTAGACGTGCAACGCGTTCAACACGGAAGAGACGGACGAAGCTTTGAGGGAGCTAAGCGATCAAGCTTTGAGGGAGAATGCTGAAGCTGTGAGAGACCGAGCCAGGGCGCATGGACAACAAGATCCTAGACTAATGACCACGCTCACTCGGGTGCTCACTCGGGAGACTGCGGGCGAATTGAGGGAGTGAGTCAGACAACAAGATATAGAGATAGACGACACTCTGGACGCCGACGATGATGATACAGACATAGAAGTAGAAGAAGAAGAAGAAGATATACAGGCGTCACGTCCTCCACAAATGGGGTGGTTAAACACTCGCAGCATGGGTCCACCAGCAACTACAGCTTCGCCTCCCACAACGACGGCTACTACAACGACGGCTACCACAGGGGATGTCACAACAACACCACCACCAGAGGTGACCCGGTTGGCGCGGCTAAGACAAAAACTTCAAGAAGTGGAAAAGGAGAAGGATGTACTGCAAGGACGACTGGATAAAGAGATAAGGAAATCCACATGCACCATCTGCCACGACGATCAGACGGCTTACGCCTTTTCCCCGTGTGGACACCTAGCCCTATGTGGTCCATGTCTTCTAAGCTTCTTAACCAATTCGAAGTGCTGCCACTGCCCAGATACAGGAGACTTTCACGTGGCTTTGCGGTGCCCTGTGTGTCGGGGAAACGTATGTAGAGACAAAAGAATCTTTCGGCCGTGAACCAACCCTCTGCCAACCCTCTGTACTTCCTAACGGCCCTTATCAGGGCCAACCAATACTCCCGAAAGAGGAGCTTTCTAACCAAAAACATGAGCTCCCACAACTTCTCCCTGCATAGAGTGAACACTGACACACATTAGTTGAATTTCTAATATTTATTAACAACACAGTGGAATGAACACGGTATGCTCTTCGTGTTACATTTTCTAATAGAGTTATACGGTGTCACCATGACGGTAGAATGAACATAGAATGAGCATAGAATGAACATAGAATGTAGGAATACGGTAATGTCTGAATGTTCAATATTTAGCCAACAAGACTTGTTTGAAGTCTTCCATGTCTTTCTTCCCCTGGTGCACGTATAGGAAGGCAGCTATCTGCTCACGTGGATTTCAAGGTGGGCAGGCAGCTTCCAATGCCTCCGCGATTTCCGTCTCGTTGATGTCGTGTAGCGGCAGTCATCAGCGCGTCTGACGGTGCCATGATGTTCAGACACGTATGCATGTTTAACGGACCGTTGTTCTGACAGCCTGCACATTGTTCGATACGCAAGTGTAGAATGCGAGGTCTAAGATGATACAGGAAGTTTTTATAGATATACTCAGACAGCTGGTCAGACAAGGCTTCAAGTTTACGCCACGCAGGTATTTGCAGGGTGACTCCCTGAGGTAAGGGAATACGTGTATCTTTCTTCAACCTCCATTTGCGAATATGCACCAGCAGAATGTTGTTGAACATAGAACAGGTGAGGAACACGTCGGCCCCACATACAATTTCGCTTGGTCGCTCCCCTGTTCCTCAATGACCGCATCGATGGCATAATAAATTCGCTGTACTCTTGTCCATGTCTCAAACGTCAAGGCGATATGCTTAGGTGGTTTGTCGTCCCAGGCTGATGCATTAAAGTGCACTTGCTCATATTTCACAGTTACAGTTAAATAGGAGTGAGCTTCCAAGTGTTCATCTGGGCCGCCTGGTAGGCCTGCTGGATGATGTCATTCACCTGCTGCACAGACATAGGGAGTAGCACCTCTTGCACCTCCTGCTGAGGCATGTTTAAAGGTGTTAGTTGGGGACGGGCACGTTTGGCAGGTGAACCGGACACTTCCTGGGCACGTATGGTACCTGTACTCTCTTCGGGGATATCTATGAGTAAGATGTGTTCTCGGAGTGAAGTAGAGACGCTATTCCTTCATTCCCCGTCTCTCTCAGTGCCTCCAGGAAGGCCTGAAAGCTAAAGGACCTCGGCGCGGTAGAGTGTCGATGAGGGCTCTGTTTCGTGCCGTATTGGTTTTCTGCGCCATGATGTCTTCTTCCATGTATTTAGTTATTATATTTCCCACCAGAAGCAGATCAGATAGTTCGGCCACATTCATCATCTCATCAATGATCTGGACACGGTGCTGCAGAAGCTTAGCTCGGTGAGAAGAGTACATGGCTGTTGGCTCAGGTAGGTGCTGTCCAGGCAGGTCTTCAGGCTCCACTGGTATTAGCTCCTCTCGTGAGGTAGGCAGGCTGGTCAGGTAGCTCTGGTCAGGCTGGCTCAGGCTTGTCAGGTAAGTCTTCACGCTGGTCCGGTCAGGTAGGCAGGCCAATGAATGAAGCAATCCCATGAAAATGCCGACTTTTATACACTTACATAGAAGTACCCCGATTGTACAAGAACCCGTATGGTTACGGATGTAAGTCCCCGGCTGTAAAAGGATGAATGGAAAAACACCTCATACAGATCACTACATGCATTGCTATTATTAAATCATACACATATAACCCCGAGGACCCGGATATAGGTCAACCATAAATACCCGACTGTAACAACCCACTGGGAAACCCGGATGGGAAAAGGGCCCGGATGTAAGGATAAACAGACAAGGACACGGATTCTGCCATAAATGCCCGGCTGTAACAACCCACTGGGAAACCCGGATGGAAAAAGGTCCCGGATGAATACACTACATGTACAAGTACCCGGATGGTCCCGGATGTAAACAAGTCCCCGGGTGAATGAACAGGTCAGTACATGCATTCCTATCACTCAAATGACCTTGAACTATAGTGATCACGTGACCTCCCCGTGATGGAAAAACCCCAGATACAAGTCAGTACATGCGTTCCTATGATTCCATACAGTCAGACATACCCAGGTCACGCCCGATTCACGCAGATCGGAAGTAACGTTATACCTGCGCAAAAACACCTGCGCACTCGTCCAAATGTGACTTTAACAAAACCCCAGATACAAGTCAGTACATGTATTCCTATCATTCCATACAGTCAGACATACCCAGGTCACGCCCGATTCACACAGACCGGAAGTGATGTTATACCTGCGCAAAAACACCTGCGCACTTGTCCAAATGTGACTTTAACGGTCCTTTGTATACTACTTACTTGTTTTTGGATATGGCAGTAAATTGATAACTTTATATACTGTAATGAGCCTGAGCTCTCAATGTCTGTATTTTAGATAGAACAGTCCGTCTGATTTACTTACCGATGAACAGTTTTCCTGTAATGGTTAGGATCACCGTCTTTGGCCCAGAGTCCCTCCCATCCTTCTTTCGTTACCGTTCTCACTTCCATGGTCTATTGATTCTATACAGCTAAACCAAAACAAAAGCAATATTGAGTGACATACAAGACTGTGATTTTGTTTTTCGAGAACCGTTCGAGGAGACGAAATGAAGGAAGAAAATGGAGATCTTTTTTAAATTTAATCATAATATCTATGCCGCTTTTATATTTGCTATAGCGTACGATCTTCCTCTATTCCCTGGCCAATACTAGTATTATACATTGTCTTTGTATAAAAAATTAAGGTTCAAGTACACAGTATATAATGTACATATACTTCGTCCATGGGCGTCTATGTGCATCGTCCATGGCACTCCATGTACACCGTTCATGGCACGTCCATGTACACCGTCCATGGAATGGAGAGAATTAAGGTTTAACGTCGCGTAAAACCATAATTCTCTATATATATATCTCTCTCTATCCATGTACATCGTCCATGGACGGAGTATATGGACGTCCATGGAGGACGTAGGTCAGCGCTTCAGACGCCTTGTACCCGAATCGCTTGACACCGCGTGTTACGAGCGAGAGGAAAGATTTGATGATGCTCCCGAGTACGTTCTTGATGGATGTGGCCCCGTTGAATTCGCGTGCCAATAAAGACGAACATGCACCCTCTGGCTTGTTTCGTAAAAATTTCGGAGTTCGGGCCTGTCGAAAATGAAGTTTCAGCACGACTTTCCCATAAGATCCGGTCGTTCGGTGTCATCCTTATATCGATTATGATGGTGCGGATGTCGATTTGTCGACCGTGTGAATAGAGTGAGTGAGTGAGTGAGTGAGTAGGATTTAACGTCGTTTTCAACATTGTTTCAGTCATATCACGACGGTGCCTACATGTGCCAGAACACGAGAGTGTCCACAGTTCCTATTATTCTGGACACTGATCAGCTCAGCCAGTACAGCACTCGGTCGCCCATCCAAGTATTGACCGAGCTCAATAGAGAACGTAGTTAAAGCTTTGCACGGTCTCCATATTGGCCTTTCAACAGACAGACGCATTGCAGGGGAATATCGCTATCCCAGACGATATGTGTGTCGACCACGTCCGGATAAATGTGCAGGCCGTATAACCCCGCATTAGCACCATCGTGGTTTTGGTCCGCTGGAAGATATGGCCGGCGTAGTTCTGGAGTCCCAATCCCAACAGCTGCTGTAATGTCGGTCTCACGCTACTCCCCAGGATCAACTTTTGATTGTGTTAATTGTACGTCGTTTGTTCCTCATTGACTGGCTTCGGACGATCGTCCGATCGTGCAGGGCCAACCTGAACGCAACAGGAGTGTGGCTCTGACCTTCCCAGGGTCTTGCTCTCATAAAGGTATTTGTACTACACCGTGACTTCTTGCACGTTGTACCACGTTTACGTGTACTGGATATCCACCAGGCCACATTCCCATCGTCCCGGAACATGTTAGGCGTGCGCCAATTGTGTGACGTTATGAGTTAAGGTGTTGTCCGGGAACAGCTTGGCTGAGAACACCCCAGGCAGTGTGGGGTAAAACATGACGACTGACGTATTTTTCATCATGTCTCGGTTTTAGTAGACGTCGCAGGCATTGGGATCCCGTAACCGGTATCTTGATTGGCGTGTCACGGATCTCGATGGACGTGGTGTTTAAGGACGTTGTACCTCGGGCGTCGGCTGCTGCTGCTGGGTCCAGGTTCAACGGTGAGGCTTCCCCACCATTTCTTGTGGACGTGAATGTGCAAACGTTTGTCATTCTCGGAGGAGGGGAGGGGGCGCCTATGACCTGTAATGACGCGTTAAATCATCTACCAAATTCACCAAGATGGGGCCGGGGACCATTCGGTTCTGGACCAGGAGTTCAACTTTATCATTACAGGACAGGTCAGGAATTGCAACGTATATAAGGGAAGTGGGAAGAGGTGCCGACATACTGACAGTCACATGACGTCACAGTATAGTCTTCTGGTTAACCTATTCTAAAACAACCCGTATACTGGTAATTGGTGAGCTGTGTCGCTGCGACAACTCGTCGTGAGCTATATCGTTGGCAGATGTAAATGACGGCATTTAACACAAAAAACTAGTCTGTAAGGTCCGATGTCGACCCAGCATCAACTTTCCCCAATGCCAACATATATCAAATTACAACACATATAAGGGAAGTGGGAAGAGGTGCCGACATACTGACAGAGTCCCATGACTTCACGGGCCTCGGGGACGAAACGTCCACCAGCAGAAGCTTTTAACCGCTCTTGCAACAACTCACCCCTCCTCTGAAACGCGGCAGGTAGGCTTTTCATGACTTCGCCTGCGGATCCGTTGCGGGACTGATGGTGGTACGCCTGCTATCGGCTGCTGTGGGGCAGATTCGACTTGTGGGTCTCCTGGTGGGGCTGGTACAGTCGAGGTTTTCTTGCATTGTCTCATAAATGTTACCGCTGGAGCGCAAGATTGTATCGTTGTACTTTCTCATTGTCTCTTACATCCTGCCGTCGTAAAATCTGGCGTATGTCCTCATCGAGCGAGTTCAACCATTTCACAGTAGGTTGGATCGGGTACAGAGGTTGAATGGTGTTAAGAAGACGTGGCTCGAACAGGCTCTTTTTTCGTAGGCCATCCGATACGGGACCTAGCACGGAAGCGGCCAAGGAGTTAAGGTGGCACCGAGAAACCCGCGAGAGTCGGCGGCCCCCTTTTTTTTATTGGGTCTCCCCGGGAAAGACCAGGGTCCGCGTGAAGGTCGAGGTAGTTTGCTTTAATGGGCTTACGGGAGATTCATGCACAAACTGGTACATATGGCACCCTATTGTCAATACAGAGAAAGAGAGAAAATAAACAATGATTGTGTGTTCTATACTTCGTTTTTCCTACCCTCACATCACACCCAACCTGTGGGAGCCGCTGTGAGTATGGTTACATAACGCTCTTGGAGGCTTGGACCGTAGTCAGTTGCAATATCCTTTCTAAATGTACACGTGTCCGGTCTACCGGAAAAAATTCTGGGTCCGGAATCAGATATGGTTACGGGTGGCTTGTTTTTTCAGGTCAATGAGCATACACCTGTGTTAGGGGTCTTTGCAAATTACAACACATATAAGTGAAGTGGGAAGAGGTGCCGACATACTGACTGCGTCACATGACTTCACAGAATAGTCTTCTGGTTAACCTATTCTAAAGCACATACCAAGAATCTAACGATTCGTGATATGTGTTGTATCTCAGGTACGCTTTATTGTACCTGTTCATGTGGCAACTTGGATGATATGACCACACGGCCCCTAGCACCGGCATAAGCGGTATTAGATACAAATCTAGAGAGCTATGATGGAAATGCTCTGACAACTCGTATACTGGTAATTGGTGAGCTGTTTCGCTGTGACAACTCGTACATTGGAGATTGGTGAGCTGTATCGTCGTCAGATGTAAATGACGGCATTTAACACAAAAGACTAGTCTGTAAGGCCCGATGTCGACCCAGCATCAACTTCCCACAAATGCCAACATATATCAAAGACCAAAAGGTCTGTACAGGGGGCGGGCCTCGGGGACGAAACGTCCACCAGCAGAATCTCGCCATATACAGGAAACAATTACAACACATATAAGTGAAGTGGGAAGAGGTGCCGACATATTGACTGCGTCACATGACTTCACAGAATAGTCTTCTGGTTAACCTATTCTAAAGCACATACCAAGACTTCCTTTCGCAAGCTGCAGCAGTTCAGTTGTGTCTCTCGGGTTTTTAAGCATCATCAGGTATTGGGATCGGACACGGCGGACAGTCGTTTCCACGAACCTGATGCTGGGCAATGTCGCATACGCCTCCTGACGTTCTGGGCGAAATGTTTCTTGTCCGACCCCGTCGGACCAGCGATGAGACAGGTGAAAGATTGTTGCCAGAGGAGATTCGTGAATGGATTTTTATCCTTTGGAGCAGTAACTAAAGTAAATCCAGTATGAATCTGCAAGACGTTTACGATGACCGCTGTAGGTGGGCATGTTCTATCACGGCCTGTGGTATGGGGTCGGTCGTACCATGATAGGTTATGTCGAGACCCGCTGTGGCTGAGATCGAGAGTTTAAGAGTGTCAGTACCAGGTTAGGCGTGGTGCTCACGGTCGATAGGATTGTAATCGATTTGGTAAGCGTTGGTGTGATGCTTGGTGACGCCGGGCAGCTGAATGTAAGGTAAAGGTGTCCTGGCTTTTACACCAGGCTTGGACCGACCAATTCCCTGGGCTTTGGCAGCTTGGTGGAAGACGTTCACCCCAAATTTCACTGCCGGGTGCTGGGGGCTGTAATAAAGGACCTGGTACGTTAAGATGGACAAACCGCCCCAGATGAGATACGGTTGAAGTTGAAAAATGAAACATTAAATATGATATGAATGTCTCGATTAGCATGAACTATTTGGCGTTTCTTTGAAATATTGGAAGCTTGAGTGACATGGTTTTTTAACAATATTTCTTCAAAGTGGTAGGTTTGTATAAATTGACAGTTTTGGGTTGGAAAAGCCGCGTTTACCTATCTGTAAACATATGAAGATAAACTGTAACCAGAAAGATATTCACACGCAATTAAGCACTTTTGAATCTGTAGCTCAACAGCAAACCACGTTTTGATTATCGTTTATCTTATATAAAAATAAAACCTTTTGAAATATTGTTTTCGTTATGTGGTCGTCATTTTTAAATATGATAGTTGAAGCAACGTCACAGGTGAGAGTATGATATTGCCAAGCGGATAGAGTCTAGAAAAGTGGATTTGTTTTGATTATGGTCTGCTGATTTGAATCCCAACCTATAAATTAACGCATGATTTTTCGACTCCGTATCATGACAACAATACATTTGATACTTGCAGATGCATGTGAGGTTATAATTATTGTACACTACAACAAATATATATATATATATATAAAAACGGACCCTCGAAAATCAGGGAAAGTTCCCGTTAACCGGGACACTCAGTTCACCGAGTGGCGAATAAAATCTATTCTATTTTCAGTATTCGGCTTGCCATTTTAAATAACATAACTAATGTAACAGAGAATGCAGATGAATATTACATTACAACATCAATTCAATTCTGCGGGAAAAGGGTGTAAAGCCACTTGGCCGAAACTGCTTGGCCTTTCAGACCGTGGTCGCGACGGTCACTCAGGATCTATTCAAGTCCATAGGATTGATGTGATCTGTTGTTAATGGACTGCCTGCTGAAGGGGGGGGGGGAGCGGGGTGGGGGGGAGTTGTCAATTATAAAGTATCGGGTGATTTGTCTATCACGTTCTCCCATTACGTTCTCCCATCGGCACACGAGGGAGGACTGATGAAAGAACCCGGATCAATTCTTCATTTCATCGGGGGTCGGGGGTTATTTCTTGATAATTTCATTCGGCTTTTCCAGTGGGTATTTTAATCCTGCTTTAACCACCAACATGTAGGTTGACTGTTCGTCTTCTGTGAACAGCTTGTCCAGAAAAGGCACCGCATTTTCGAGGCCGTCCATAGATCGAGATGCAGGGTGAAGCCCGTGGCGGTGTCACCGTATCGTCTCAGGCGTGCGAAGAATGATACATGATGTATGTAGATGTCATGATAAAAATGGATGAATTTACCGTCGGTTTAAATTTGGACCATCCGTCACGGTGTAGAGTGATCTCATCGATGTGGTGTTATGATCGGAGGGTAACCCCACCTCGCTTGCGATGGAAAGGTATGAGAAGTATGACTCGCAGTATGACTGGCGAGTAATCTGCGCTCTTTCTACTACTGATGACACCACAGTCACGTGGTGCAAATCCACAATACTCAATTGAAACACATATAAGGGAAGTGGGAAGAGGTGCCGACATACTGACAGAGCCACATGACTTCATAGTATAGTCTTCTTGTTAACCTATTCTAATGCACATACCAAGAATATAACGATTCGTGATGATATGTGTTGTATCTCAGGTACACTGTTATAAATCACACCGTAAATTCACAGTTAAATGTACTGGCAGAAAAGGTGCCAGTACATTCAACTGTAAAATTACGTTGCACCGTATTTTACAATTACCGTTTTTTAACAGACATTGAACTGTAAAATGTTGCACCGTATTTTATAATTACCGTTTATTGACAGGCATTCAACTGTAAAATTTGGGTAGCGCTGTAATTTACAATTACCGTTGTTTTAACATTTTTTAAACAATACAATTATGTGGCATCATTGTCTACAATTATCGGTTCCGCGACAACGTAGGTCACTGGAAGGCCGAAATGGCCATTGCTCTTCGTGTTTACAAATGCGATCACCACAAGCTTCGTAAATAATCACGAACGAATCTGTGCAATTATTACACGAATAGTAGGATACATCTCCAAGTCAGATAAAACCCATCTTCGCATGTGCAAGTCGAACACTAAATGACGGAACATTAGTGTAGTATATAGCTTGAAATGTGAAGATGGACAAAACCAAAACCATTCCGTACTGTAGACTGAAAATTAAAGTTAGCCGCTGCGTCCGTCCCAGCGCGTGTTCTGATAATGCTCTGAATGTTGTATCGTACAACGCAGGTGTCGGATGTTTCCTGCAACTGAGCGTTTCGTGTGCAAAGATATCAACCTCCTTTCAGAGAAAACAGGAATTTTATGTTCCGTGTGTGCGCAGTTTACCCATTGCAGTTGATGTTAACTGAAATATCACAGTTCAATTTACAGATTAATGTGTTTACGATTGAATTTACTGTAAACTCCAACATACATTTACTGTGAAACAACGGTAATTTATAACAGTGTACGCTTTTATTGGACCTGTTCATGTGGCAACTTGGATGACATGACCACGCGGCCCCTAGCAACGGCATAAGCGGTATTAGATACAAATCTAGGGAGCTATGATGGGAATGCTCTGACAACTCGTATATTGGTAATTCGTGAGCTGTGTCGCTGTGACAACTCGTACATTGGGGATTAGTAAGCTGTATAGTCGTCAGATGGAAATGACGGCATTTAAACACAAAAGACTAGTCTGTAAGGCCCGATGTCGACCCAGCATCAACTTCCCACAATTCCGACATGTATCAAAGACGAAAAGGTCTGTACAGGGGGCGGGCCTCGGAGCATCTTCACGACGTCGCGGTTTCTATTTGTGAGCCAAAGGCGAACCCTTGACCAACTTGCATAGCAAACCGCGTTCCGCCCACACTCCAGTTACGTGACCTAGAAAAACTGCGCTGATGGTATATAATACGTTTGGGTTTTACTTTCGCTGCTAAACTATTCGCTGATATCGAATGTAAAATATTTAATCCAAGCACGCATAATAATAAAATATTAATGGATAGACCAGTGAAATTTTATAGAAATCCATGCGTTTCAACCCAGTTCAAGTCCTTCAATTCAGTGGGAGGGTGAAGTCGGATACACTGACATCGCGGGCCGCCTTTAAAGCTTCGGTGTTTTCTACCTTTGCCTGGCTTGTTGGATGTTTGATGGTAGATGAATGGGTTTATATTCTCTTCAAATAGATATTGTTTTAAACTATGTTTCCTTTATATTTATTAATGTTCATGGTTGTTGAAAAGGTGCAAGTTCATCTGCCACTGGATATCGCACAAGCTATGGTGTTTTTCGAATCTAACGATTCGTGATATGTGTTGTATCTCAGGTACGCTTTTATTGTACCTGTTCATGTGGCAACTTGGATGACATGACCACACGGCCCCTAGCATACCGGCATAAGCGGTATTAGATACAAATCTAGAGAGCTATAATGGAAATGTTCTGACAACTCGTGAAATTTTATAGAAATCCATGCGTTTCAACCCAGTTCAAGTCCTTCACTTCAGTGGGAGGGTGAAGTCGGATACACTGACATCGCGGGCCGCCTTTAAAGCTTCGGTGTTTTCTCGTGGCCTCGTACTGGCTGTGACATTTGACCCGAAGGTGATGTCATCACTGGACGTGGCCTCAACGAACGAGGCATAATCCCAAGACGTCACTCGTCTCAACAGTCTTCTTTGAAGTTCGTCCAGGATCCACATGTATCTCCAAGGTGCATGCCCGCTCTATAGACTAAAGTTTAGGGGTGTATAGGCGCTTAATCCCAGTGCGCAGCGGAAAATGATGTTTCTTTACCACTGACGGCGAGTGCGCATGGGCACCGTGACGTCAGTGTTCAAAATCACTACCCCAGTCGTACTATCCACCACGAGAGCTTCAATACGGCACCATCTACGTCACATTCAGATCTAAAATGGCCTATATATAGATCCCCCGAACAGCTTCATGTGCATCCGAAAATGCCCTTTCTCTACTAATCCTCAACTGCGCGCGAGTTGTCTACTACTGAAGACGTCATATTCACGCGACTTATCCTTTGGATACACTCCAAGGTTCACCCCAACATCCAAGGTCCACATACGAATAATCATCCTTACGCGCCCGTATATAGGGGTATAGGCGCCTACTTCCAAGTGCGCACCCGAACATACGGTTTTCTGAATCTCTACTATTGATGACGTCACAGTCACGTGAATTCTTCTCTGGGACACCCCAGGGGTCACACCAACGTCCGAGGTCCACATGCTCACCATTATGGTCTGGTGTACAGTGTATGTAGGTAAGTAAGTCGCCAGTGCGCGTAAGAACATGCGTTTTTCTCTACAACCGATAACGTCACATATGACGTAATTATCACGTGGCTTCTTCTCTGGCTACACTCCAAGGTTCACATAGCCCTCGTGGCATAAGTGTGCAAATAAATCTATCTATCTATCTACATCTCCCAGGTCCATATGTAGACATGTCCCAAATGGGCATTAGTCCGTATCTGCACTTTCCCCGCTAATCTCCGTGGGCGGTTGCGTAACATGACGTCACAGGTCACACAACTGCCTCTGAGACCATTCCAGTTGTACTCCACAGTATGAGCCCGTTATCCCTGACATACCTGCCTCTACGGGCAACTGTATAGGTGTGCAATTTTCACCCATCCGAGTGCACTTTCTCCACTACTGCTGACGTCA
The DNA here is from genome assembly GCA_036873755.1 of Hanleya hanleyi. Classification (NCBI taxonomy): domain Eukaryota; kingdom Metazoa; phylum Mollusca; class Polyplacophora; order Lepidopleurida; family Hanleyidae; genus Hanleya; species Hanleya hanleyi. Next base: position 18,447 of record JAVTVY010007789.1, read on the forward strand.
CTTCTCTCAATAATCTTCTCTGGAGTCCCTCCAGGGTTCATATGTAACACCCAAATTCACAAGCTGGCCTATGATATAATGTATATGAGTATGCAGACGCCTAGATACCGGGAAATGAGGTCTCTCTACTACTGACTCTGGGTGCGTATACGCACCATGACGTCAAAATTCAACGTCACGACCCATGGGCGTCGCTAGGATTTTTCAAAGGGGGGTCGATTATCATAGCACTTTAGGCGAGGGTCCAGGGGCCGCGTAGGCCCCGGAAGCTCCGGGGTCCTAGATCGCCGGAGATGCGCTCTAAGCGTTTTCCCGGAATTAAATCTGAACATAATGTATGCAGATTTAGGGTTATATTATACAGCTCTGGGACCTTAGATGGCCTGAGATGCATTCTGGGCGATTTCCAACAATTAAACTAACACGTCATTTGTCAAATATCAGTATTATATTTTATTCTCTTGTCATCTTGAAAACACAATAATAATGCTTTGTGCCGATATACCTCGTAGGCTAACCCAGTGGCGTCGGAACGTAATTGAAAGTGGGGGACCACTATCGCAGCCCAACAGGCGGGGGTCCAGGGGCCGCCTAGGCCCCGGAAACTCCGGGGTTCTAGATTGCCGGAGATGCGTTCTGAACGTATTTCCGGAAATAAAACTGATCATACTGCATGCACATTCATGATTCTATTTTCACGATTTTCTTTCTCGCAATTATAAGCATGCATCGATATTGAAAACATCGCACCTCATGCCTTCATCCATTTGACGTTCTAGTTATATTTAAAACATACAAAACGATGACTTCTAGTTCTTGGAAGGGAAACCAATATGCCTACAGATACGATTCATTCACACAAAGATAAAACAAGGAAATCCTCACAGCCCAACAGGCGAGGGTCCACGAGCCGTTTAGGCCCCGGAAACTCCGAAGTTCCACATCTCCAGAGACGCGTTCTTAGAGTTTTCCCAGAAATAAATTCGAACGTAATGCATGCAGATTTATGGTTCTATTTTCACGTATGTTTCGCATTTATAAGCACTCATCGATATTGAAAAAATCATACTTCATGCCTGAATCCATTTGACTTTTTAGTTATATTTATCACATAAAAAAAACACATAAAAAAACGATGACCTTTACATCATGGAACATTAGAACCAATATGATAGCGATTCATTTACACAAAGCTAAAATGAGCGATCCTCACCGCCTGACAGGCGAGGGTCCAGGGGCCGCCTAGGCCCCGGGGTCTCCGGTTGCCGGAGATGCGTTTTACCCGTTTTCCAGGAAACAAATCTGAACACAATGTATATAGATTTATGGTTTTATTTTCACATTTGTTTCGCATAAACCTGCATCGATATTGAAGATATGCCGGACTCCATTTGACTTCCTGGTTTGACACAAACATAACGGGCCTATAACACACCACTACACGTCCTGGCACTCTATCTGTAATTTTTATGTGGGGACATGGTCAGTTAGGGATGCTGAAAAGTGGGTGACCAAAAGATATATCGGGGCCCCCTAAATCAAAAGTGGCGGGGGGGGGGGGCCCTGGCCCCTCCGCTTCCGACGCCACTGTAACCATGTTAAAATGATTAAAACTAAACATCATCATATCACTTTCCGATCCATATGTCATTTCATGACTGTGAACATTAAACTTTTGCTGAAAATATCACAATAATATTGTGTAGAATATCAAACTGTGTATCATGGACTATATCTCGTGGCCATGGTGAAATACTGACTAGAAAAATGAAACTAATATCACTCATTAAAACGTGGCCATGGTAAAATACTGACTAGAAAAAAATTAAACTGATATATTTTCCGGAAATGTAATATCAAGAATGTAGTATAGCCTTCAGCAAAGCTTATACATATACAGCTTTCAGTTTATTGTCCGTTTTGCACTTCGCCAACGGTAGACCGAGGCTGCCGATGCTTCATTTATCCACACGCATCGCGCAAAAGGCAAAAAACACACGAAAAGTGTGGGGGAGTGGGGCAAAGATATTCGCCCCCCCCCCTAAATCGCTTCCGACGCCACTGTACCCCACGATTCAGTGGGACCAACAATGACCCCTAAATCGCCTCTCCCCCCCCGCGCTTCCGACGCCACTGTACCCCACGATTCAGTGGGACCAAGAATGGTCCCTAAATCGTCCAAAGTGGGCTGCGCACTCCCAACTGCCTGCTTTCGTAGCACTCCTCGACTGAGCATGCGCACCATGTATGGCAAGCCGTTTTGGTATTTATCCGTTTATTTTTGATATGAAATAAGATTACTTATTATCAAAAATAAACGAATAAATACCAAAACGGTTTGCCATAACCATGACATAATTTGCAGTCCAAACCACTCCAGTCGCAGTCAGACTACTCCACGAGACCTTCAAGATGAGTCTCTACACAGCCCCTTGGGACTAGGTAGAGCCCATCTAGACAAATTTTACAAGATTTTTTTCGAATTTTGGGGTGTGAAATCCGTAATTACGTCTTACCTCGGAAAATCCTACTTTTACATTCACCCAGTCGCGTGACGGGAAGTGACCTCGTACTGGCTGTGACATTTGACCCAGAGGTGATGTCACCACTGGACGTGGCCTCAACGAACGCCTCGCGACACCCCATGATGAGAAGGGATTTCACGTTTTCCTACTACTCACAAGTAATGGATGATTATTTCCCATTATTCGAAAGTATTTAGGGCATCCACGAAATCCCGAATACCGACGAATAGTTCATCCAAATCCGTGGTATTGGTAATTAAATATGTTAGATAGAACATGGTATACAACACAACATTGCAGATCGGTTACATGTGACACGCGCGCGGTTATCTCCCTTGTCACGCACAGGACGGTTGCAATGTGCACAGTGCAGTTGCGTGCGGGAGTACGCCAGAGGATCGAAGGAGACGAGCGGCGATCGAGGAGCCCGGCCTAAATTCTGCTCGAAGTTTCACCAAAACGTACGTTCTGGGACATATTTTACGACCGTCTTGTTAGTATACAATACTTTGCTTCAGGTTCAGGGTTGTATTTTCAGGTGACGATCGTGTAGCGAGGCATAATTTCGCCTTTAAGAACAGACGAAACTATCGCTGAAAATCTGTATCAGTCCGCCATATTTTCGCACACTGGTTGAGGTCAGTGAGGCAGCGCGCGACAGGGCGTATTCTAAAGAGACTTATGGAGTCAAGTGTTCCAGGGTTATCGTCGTACTGTGTATTCGTAATTGATTTAATCTTATTTTGCTTATAGTCAATAAGTTGTAAAGCATGTGAACAAGGCCGTGATTAGATGAAATAGGAAAGCTTACCGCCTCGCTTGGAAGTCGCCATTCGATTTCATGTATTTCGGGGACCTCGATTATTTGCATTACGGGTATGCTGAATGGAATCCATGTTGTGGTGCCCGAAATGAAGCCAGGCCGAGAACGTGTGCATATCGACAAAGCACTACACACATGACATGATACGTGACCCAGTTTCAACGCAAATAGTTCTAGATAATAATGTAGGGCATACACTCTCATATTTATATGTAACCACTGTAGTGTTACTTACGTATGCTAGTATTACATTCAGCACAGATCATTCATTTTAAAAATATAATGTAGTTCAAAATTTCTAGGGCTAGGCTCATCACTGGTGCCAGGAAGAGTGTGAAATATTGAATATTGAGTTGTGTTATTTTCAGAAAAGAAAATTTAATGAGATATATTATTATATGTATCTATCAGTATTCTTCCAGAAATATTCCAACCAAAAGTTATCGAATTCCTCAAATACTATAATTTTATTTAGTATCAATCTTTATTAATTTAATTTTTTCATTTGCCCCTGGGAAAAGGGGTACTGGTCATTTCGTACCCAAACCACTTCGTACCCAACCACTTCATACCCAGTCGTTTTCGTACCCTAACCTTTTCGTACCCTGACGTTTTCGTACCCTAACCTTTTCGTATCATATACAATAAAACCTTTTCAGACTCAAGTGTATTCGTATTAAACATTGTGAACATGATAACTGAAGATATAAATTTAAAAAAACCAAATATACTGTTGGAGATGAATTTCCAACTAAAAATACGTTGTTTATACGACCGATACTACGGGAGAGTCGTACGGTGATCAGACAACTTCGTTCGTCCGTTCAAAGAGTGAATACTGTTCACTTTGGTGTTCACGGGCATAAGATCTAAGATTGTAAGCTGATTAAAAGTTCTTGACAATGATCAGATCAATCAGATATAAAAAAATTAATAAAAGTGAAACAAAGACCATTATTCAAGTTAATACATCTTTTTTATTAGAATGCCGACCTCACATATAAAAATGATAAAATGTACAGATATATTTGGGGACATGAGATATATTTCATAAACAGACAGATTCACTGATATCAAAGTAGAGAACATTATTACAAGATATATATTTCACAGTATGATGATAAAATGTAAAATAATAGTATTTTTTACGGATAAAGAACAGAACATATTTACAAACATTTACAGACATACGTACATTTATACAAGAAGATAAGAAGATTGTTATAGATGGATGAATTTAATTTAGAAGTAGGCGATTAACGGGATTAACGGGAAAGGATTACGGTACCTCGTTAATTGTCTGATCACACATACATTTTTATGGACTGGTGAGTATTTTTCAAGTTTTAACACTCAATCGATACAAAATATCTGATCGTTTTAAAATAGATTATTTGGAAAATAACACACGAAACAGATATTCTGAATCTTTCCAACAAGAACAGAAGGAGAATGGAAATGAAGCATGTTTTCTTGTGTCGTTTCCCGCCCACACAAGGCACTGTGCTGCCGGTATGCCAAGTTGAGTCGTCGATGCAGTAGTTTTCGTAAGTTATGTGTATTTTTGTCTAATATTTCTTAATTATTCTTCTATAAGTTACGCATAATTTCTACAATAATTATGCAGACATTCAACTGTCTGGTAATATAGTTTATGATATTAGATAACTGATATAAGATATGGTACGAAAACGTTTGGGTACGAAAACGTCTGGGTACGAAAACGTCTGGGTACGAAAAGGGCAGGGTACGAAAACGACTGGGTACGAAACGGTTAGGGTCGATTCGGTTTGGGTACGAAATGACATGTATCCGGGAAAAGGACAGGGCAGATTTCAATATTATTTTTTTCTGCCATATTTATTATTAGAATTGGGTTAGGATTTAGAATAATCATCAGTGGAACTGTTTCAATTGTCATGTTTGGTATTGTTTCATGTCTTTGAAACTGAGAGGCTTGAAACACATTCTTAAACCCCGGAGAGCACATGTTATGTTATAACTGTTGACTTTCTTCAGCTGAGCGATTACAGTTTTAATGTATTCTTCATAGAGATCACTCTGTCAATATAAAACTGTCTTTCTGAAAACAACGAGGGTCATCATTATCTTCGAAAAACTGTTGATCAATAAAACTAATCTTCCGCTGCTAATGATATATTCTTCAGAAACGTGGTGTTTCTGGTGAATATGGTTAACATATGGAACTTCATTAAGTCTGATCATTCCCAACATATGATCTAACGCACAAAGTAAGCCCACTTTCGATAGTCTCTTAATGCAACTGAAAGCATTGAGTTTCAAACAATTGTCCTGAATATGTTACGTGTACATGCATTTTTTATAAACTACTAGTCGGCGATGTCGTCAGCTTCCAGAGAGAATGAAAGGGAAGATGAAGCCAAAGATTTATTAGATATTCTGAACGAATCTGAACTGGATTTCCTATTCACGAATCAGAGACCACTCCACAAATATGCCACTGTTTAATTTTTCTTCCAGCAGGACTGGAAAAAATCGAGAAAGTGTTTTACATTTGCAAAATATGTGCCGGTACATCATGACATTTAAACCACGAACGTTCATCAAATGAAACACATATCTTCAACACAGGAAAAAAGCAACAAGAATGACAAAAATAAGAAAAGTTCGGGTGATCTAAAAATTGGAGAAATCATCAAATGCCAGATATGTCAGCCGAATTATTGTTGTATAATTCTGAAAACAATATTTGTCGGGTTGTGAGAATTTTGGGTGAACTTGCCAGTCACTGATAACACCATATCATGTGGTGTTGTTGATGTTGTAGTCTCCTGAGGTGCACTGACCTGGAGTTTTCATTGACGGCTGTTCACAACATTTTGTTATAAATAAGCCCTGTGAGACTCGCGGGGATTGACCTAGGGTGTCGTTGTGCACACTCCAGGTCATGGTAAGAATAGGTCTCACCTCCTCAGAGAGTTTGTCGTAAGAGCCGACTAACTGGGGCACCTGTGGGGTCTCGGGTGTTAAACGGAATAGGACCCCACCCGTGTGGTTTCCTTGTGAAAAGGAATAGGAACCAACGTCGTGATATGACTGAAATAGTGTTGAAAGTGACGTTGAATCATATTCACTCACTTGCTCACTTGTTTATAAATAACAGTGAAGTTGGATGTCTAAATTACTTATCGTAGCAGTATTTAATTGACTGTTATTATACATGGCAGTGTGACTAACGTCACAGGACCTACGAAGTACAGTAGGCATTAGGACTCGAACGCGAACTGAACTCTTGGAAATCCCCACCCCCAGTTGAAATCCTGCCTATATTAAGATGGGCACGGCCCAAGTCAGAATCGCCAGTGATTTTCATCAAAAATCAACAGAAATTTTCATCAAAAGTAGGTCAGCTCAGAACTTGTTGGTAACAGTCTCCTAATGCGCCTTCATTCCAAAATAAATAACGATCGCCGATTTAATTTTACAATTTTTTAATTAAAGGAAACAGATTGAATAATATAGGTTCAGTAGATTTCAAGCTTACGTGTGAAAATACATTTACATCTCTTTAATGGTTTTCAGTGCCCTTGTACAGGATCAAAACAACTTTTTGAATCACATTATTTTCCCAACAATACAACAAATTTTTATATATAGTACTATAGTAGAAAGGTAGCATTTATGTAGTTTACGGTAATTCAACTCAAGACTAACACCTTCTATGCACAAGATAATAATGATTCTATGTCATTCTCCTGAGCATAACCGGTACAAAGACGAATAAATAGCGTCTCTACTCACGTTGTTATCTAGATATATGAGACAACACATTTTGGGCATCGACAATCTGATGAATGTACTATTCCGGTTTTCTTGTTTCACATTATATTCTATGGCGGTTGATCGGTGATTTTCTTCATTGATAAACGTTAAACCACCTCAGCTTCGTTGTGTGAATCGGAATTGCTGTGACATACCAACACACTCCGTGGCAGTGATTCTGTATCCCCTAATCAAGGAATCAAAATGGATCAAGATTTGAAATGACAAGAGAAATTTAGACATATTTTGTTTACACATGTAATTTTTTGTTCAAATTATATTCAAGTGTGATATATAGTCAATATTCAAGAGGTACAAAAAAAATCCCAACGTATGTCCTCATTTTCACATTCATGCCAAGAAATACTGCATTGAAAAGGGTCCATTTAGCCTACCCTGTTTTATCGCTCTAATCAGCAAATGGCGGGGTCATATTTCTGCTGTCAAAATTGTATTTCCCTCCAAAGTCTTAACCCTTGAATCCAAGTGGCACACTCTCTGTTTAATAGGGCCATGTGGCATACAGTGGAAACATCAATGACAGGGTATTTTTAGCAGCAGTGGGTAATTTGACCTGAATGTGGTCAGTGATGAAGTGTTTGGATGTAAAATAGGATACACGTTAAAGGCTACAGTATACATTTATCTATAACAATATACTGAAGTGTTAATTATAAATCTAATTTTAATCAGAATTATTTCAGATCAGAACTTGCTGGTAACAATGCCCTAATGCACGTTTATGCCAAAAATCAAGGTTCCAAATTCAACGGTTCTCCTTATTTTGCCGACGAAAGGATTTGGATGGATTGACTGACTCATTACCGGACAATTTGCGATCTGTAGCCTACTTCGTAGGAAAATATAAAATTGTTAGAGAAATTCAAAGAAATTTGGAACAGATTTGTGCACTTGCAGATGGAAGCAAAAAACTGTACCATGTGCATTGCATTTCCCCTTACATGTACGAGCCTGACTGCGCAGTGCGGTGAATTGTCGGTGACCAGCTCGTTATAGCTTTTAGTCATTAAAATTATTGGAAGTACCGTAATCAAGTTACATATTGACAATATGAAGTGTCAATCGTGATTTACAGTTTATGAGTTACCATATAAACATTACTTTGATCCGTTCTATGGGATTTATTTCAATGCTGACTTGTATGAAATTGATTGGGAAAGTAGGTAGAGTAACACCACAGGTTTCGGAGGTTATGACATCGGTCACGAGATTTACTTCCATCATAACCTGCTCCGTCACCTGTCAGTTTACAATAGGTAGAACTGACCGTAACCTATGACCGGTTTGATTCCTTGATTCCAGCCCTGTTTATGCTAACTACAGAGAAAGATGTGTGTTATAATTATGTGTCTGTGATGTTGACAGGACATCCAAAATGGGTTATGTACCATTCAGGTATGAAAGGATATTGAATTGGTCTAAGAAACTGCTACAACAGACTGAACTTTTTCAGTATGACTTTCTGCGCAGGGTTTACTGCAGTATAACTCTCCCTCCGGTACTGAAGAGGGGAGACAACTCTCCCTCCGGTACTGAAGCGTGTATGCAAGCCCTAACTATCAAACACAAGCCAATGACTCGTAGTGTGAAGTATAAATGTTGTTTCAACATGCATACTGGTGAAGTTTTTCAATGGTCAAATTATTAGCATGTTCGGCTATTGCCACTAAGGTCATGAGCTGATGATGGAAATGACAAGACTGAAGAACATAATATGCTCCCTTCAAAGTCCCATCAGGGGAGGTAACTCATTTTTTAAAACATTTTTAAACATGGAGGCATATATCCTTGTTGTTTGTTGAAAAAAACCCAGTTTGCATCTGATATCCTTTGCTGTGAATGCAATATGCTCCAGATTTTTTTTATGGATTTTTTTTTGCTACACACTATGATCTTCTGATGTGAAGATGTGGATGTTGCCTTTGTGACCTATCCTATGTTTTCCTTCAAGTCATTCCCCTTCATCTCAAAGAAACCTACCATTTTCATCTGCTAACTTTGTGAATGCAGTTCATCATAGAGATTTTGCTGGATTCTTTCAAAAGTTGCCATACACCATCATACCCATTGTAAATATGCACATGTAACCTTTTCAAGCTCATCAAACTTTTGTTTTTTTCATGACTTATACACCTTGTTCAATGAAAATAATCTATTTGGTATCTTTTCTTGGATGAAACCTTTACCATCTGGATCAGGTGGTGTAAATATATGACCATAACTTCATAAGGGTGGTGTATGATTCATGAAACCACCATGAACTTGTTTACTATTTCCTGAAACCATCACCATAATGATGGAGTATGATGTCCTGGAAACTTTCCTCATCATAATAATAATGTGCTGTTGTTCCTATGGTTAATTTTCTTGAAACTTTTTCGAATGGAATGATCCCGTGACTATCATATCATTGATCAGCTGACCTGATGATTATCTCTAATACATTTACCTTGCCTTTATTGCAATATTGCTAACACTACATTTGTGATACAATATAATAAACAAAGTTCTATTAAGTTCCAACCCTAACAACATTTGACATTCTTCTATTTTGGACAGGTCAGTAGAATTAATGCAGTCACAGAATGGCCTCTGTTGAGAACACTGTCAATTCAGAAGAGGATCATCCAATGATGGTAATAGAAGGTTACGAGGTCTTCTGTCAGGATGACAAAACAGGCGAGACCAATGGTAAGTTTCTGTGATGGAGAAGTGAAAACTACTCCCTATGTAAATCTTCTTTCAATCCTCGATCTCCTACGTTCACAAATACATGTAAATTTTCTGCTACACGTGCATGTAAAAAATATTAGTTATTTTAACCTGCATGTTCAGGAATTTGAGGAAGTCCTTATTTAAAAAAATAATAAAAATACAAAAATGACGAGCCAAATCAGGAGGCTGCTTAGTCCCTGCAAGCTCTGGGATCCTAGATGGTCAGAGAAGCATTGTAGCTCATTTCTGGCACTATAAATGTCTTGTCAGATACACACATTTTTACATTTGTCAGATACCCACATTTTCACCTTTGTCAGATACACACATTTTCACCCCTCAGCCCATAGGGCTGTAGGGTCTTGTCGTTGGCATGTACGTCTGGTCGGACAGACGGACGGCCGTCTGTCAACAATTTTTTGTCCGGGCTAGATCTCAGTTACTATTTGACTGACAGTTCTGATACTCACAGTGAATATCCCTAGTATCCCAGAGATGTGCACTGTCATGTTTATTTCGTGTTACGTCATTTCTTTACAGAGTTATGGCCCTTTGAAATTTCGCGTCACTAACTTTTGTCCGGGCTAGATCTCAGTTACTATTTGACTGACAGCTCTGATACTCAACAGTGAATATCCCTAGTATCCCAGACATGTGCACTGTCATGTTTATTTCGCGTTACGTCATTTCTTTACAGAGTTATGGCCCTTTGAAATTTTGCGTCACTAACTTTTGTCCGGGCTAGATCTCAGTTACTATTTGACCGACAGCTCTGATACTCACAGTGAATATCCCTAGTATCCCAGACATGTGCACTGTCATGTTTATTTCGTGTTACGTCATTTCTGTACAGAGTTATGGCCCTTTGAAATTTTCCGTCACTAACTTTTGTCCGGGCTAGATCTCAGTTACAATTTGACTGACAGCTCTGATACTCACAGTGAATATCCCTAGTAACCCAGAGATGTTGAGTACTACACACACACACTCGACTCTTCCCTGGAATAGATATTGTCCGGGCTAGATCTCAGTTACTATTTGACTGACAGTTCTGATACTCACAGTGAATATCCCTAGTATCCCAGAGATGTGCACTGTCATGTTTATTCCGTGTTACGTCATTTCTTTACAGAGTTATGGCCCTTTGAAATTTTCCGTCACTAACTTTTGTCCGGGCCAGATCTCAGTTACTATTTGACTGACAGCTCTGATACTCACAGTGAATATCCCTAGTATCCCAGAGATGTGCACTGTCATGTTTATTTCGTGTTACGTCATATCTGTACAGAGTTATGGCCCTTTGAAATTTTCCGTCACTAACTTTTTTTCGGGCTAGATCTCAGTTACAATTTGACTGACAGCTCTGATACTCACAGTGAATATCCCTAGTGACCCAGAGATGGGCACCGTCATGTTTATTTCGTGTTACGTCATTTCTTTACAGAGTTCTATGGAAATTCTAGCACCTCCGGCATATGACTGAAATAATGTTGAGTACTACACACACACACTCGACTCTTCCCTGGAATAGATCTTCATCTATGAAGAACTATTCACCAGATCTTTACTAACTTTTCTTGAAGTATCGATCCACACAGTCTTGGATCGATATCCCTTCACAGGATTGATGACTGAAGCCGGTACTAGCAAATACTAATCGTTGAGTATTCTCTTGAATCAACATTAATACATATGTGGGTAAATAAATTTGACAGAATTCAGCAGATTTTTATGTCAACCTGTTATTCGCTGGACATATTGTGCTGAGGGGTCAAAGCACCTTTTAGGTGCAGCCTCATGTTACATTTGTCAGATACTCACATTTTCTTCACATATTACCTATTGTCAGGTTAACCTTGTTTGTGTTTCAATATCAGAAAGGTGAACAAAGGGTTATTTTTGATTTTCCATGACTTTTATTTACAACGGCTCGTGGAATACTTTTAGGTTCCTCAGTACTATACCATGGTGTATACTTCAATTAAAATACTAATAACTTGTTCGCCATGTTCGTTAACTGTTGTCATTGTTGTTTTGTGATCAACAACAGCTAGAATGAAGCACAGGTTTCTTATCATCAGATTAAGTTAACCTGCCACAGGGTACCTGAGGAAATGTTACAGCATATGCTTGAATGTTACAGCATATGCTTGAATAGCAACTTGCACACAGCTGACCTGTGACAATTATCAAACTGGCTGTGCACTTGAGTTTAAGGGAAATAACTCGTGGACAGAGGCATGGCAAATTATCTCCCCTGCATATTCTAAAGATTTAAACTTATTTATGAACTGTCAAACACACATGAAATCCCTCAAGACTAGATGAGTGAGAAGATTAGAAACTCTGACTGATACTATGATCACATGCGATGTGCAGCTAAAATTTTGAAAGACAAGCACAGGAGATGTTCACTTACACAACAATATTTTGATATGGCGTGTACTGATCTATTTTCGTTGTGTATTTCTTTCTCGACAAAATGGGCCCTTCCCAATATCAGAATCCGATGGGGTGTGCAGTGAGGTGTCGTGACCCACTCTTGAGCCGTGCTGTAAATTTCTGGGTAGTGAATTTTCTTTTCTTCCTGTGCTATACCATGGGGGCATGTTTTTAATCAGTTGTAATTGGCATAAATTTGGTAAATATGCATCCAATTACTCCACTATTTGAAACCTATATGTTCATCTTGATGAATAGTTTGGCAAGTTAACCTGAAAATAATTAGGATATTGCTAGTTAGACATTACTCCATGCTGGAGCATAGAGAGACATGAAAATATATTACCCAGAAATCCATAGGCGAATCCCAGAGTGGGTCATGCCACACTGCACACTAAGTCTTGAGATCAATATTGTGAACTGTCCATTGTCTTGTATTATATTGAAAAAAATTGTGCTGATGAACTTTGCCTGTCCTATCTCAGCAAACCTTATCATATAGTTCTCATTGTATGAAAAGAAAAATCTGTATTTAAAAAAAAGGAAATTATCCCCTGCTGTCTGAGGGATATAGAATTGCTGTTTGTCCTTGTGTGCTTCCATGTGTCGCTTTTTATATGCCCGTCGATAGACAGGGTCATTTATTGTGATCATGATTTTTGTCTGTCGATCTGTTTGTTAATTTTCTTGTTCGTGCAATATCTCCATATTATAGATTGGTACCAAAATTTGGATATACCTTGCCCTTGGGTAAAAGGAGAACCCTTTTCTTTTTTCTTTTTTTAGGTCAAAAAGCCAAACATTTTAGCCAGCAAATCTGCAAAACAAATGGAAAACCTTCAGTTCAAGGTTAGGAATTGGTACCAAACTTTGGGTATACTGTACCCATGGGGCAGAAAGAAACCTATTCTATGTTGAGTTCAAAGGTCCAGTTCATTCATGGCCAGAAAATCTGTAAAACAAATGAAAATCTTCTGTTATGAATTGATTCAAAACTTTAGGCATACCTTCCTCATGGAGCAGAAAAGAACCATGTTTCTTTTGACATTAAATGATGTTTGATGTTAAAAGGTCAAGGTAACGTAGTGCAGAAAATTTAGGAAAAAGTGGGAAATTGTGCTATTCCTGTCATAACTCCAGTTCAGATATGTGTATTATGATCAACTTTTAATATACATGTACCTCACATATTGTAAGCAATGGGAACTCTCCAACCACATTTTGTCATTGCCATTTCCTGTTTGTCGATTTTCGCCAAGTTAACTGACCAGCTGACAGAACAAGCACTTCTGGTTTATCTGCGAGTCCTATTGTGCAAGTCACTCATTGATGATGATTGTTTATATTGATTGGTTACATGTCTGTCTATCCATCCATCAGTGTGTCTGTAAACTTCTATTGTCTCTGTGATATCTCATATTTCAGGTTTTGGATTGATACCGAACTTTGGGTATATGTGTACCCTGCCCAATTGTGAAGTCAAAAAGGTCAAATCCAAGGTCACAAGGGCAAAACTCTTGTTCCTTATTCTCAATAATTTGATAAGTGTTAATTCAATTGACATCAAATTTTGAATGAAGATAGAATTGGTTTACAAATAATTCTACTTTTTTTTCAGTTAAGCCCTGGACAAACCAGGGGCATTTATTACCGGATGGTATAGCCACGGTTTTACAAGCAACCCCTACAGTTCCACGTGAACGTGGTTTACAAATAATTCAGCCTATTGATTTTGAAGGTTTAGAGTTATCTCCCCTAGATCAGTTTTGTGTCACTAAGATTGTCTTTGTGTCTGTCAAGTCTAGCAACTGCAGTTGAATTGTTGTCTATCATGTTTAATGGGGAAAAAAACAACTCTTCTAATAATGTAACCCTCTATAGCTCCTCTTCATGAACTTTTCTGCACAACAGTCATAGCGTTTCATTCTGAAAACAATTTTGAGTGCTGAACTATATTTTTTCTGATGTTGACAGAAGTTATCTTCAAAAATGTCTTAACAATTTTTATCAGGTCAAGGGAAGTGTCATTATAGTTTTACTTTTTATTTTTGCCATGAAACTCACATATTGTGAGAAGTCAAATGACTTAATACTTAGTGAGTTAATATAGTGCAATGTGCTCATTACAACCTCTCACCATTGAACTATTTGTCTGAATTGAAGTGGCTGGGTTTTCTAAGATATAATATTAATTTTGATTTGTTTGTTGTGAATTTTCACAGGTCCACCCCAAGCTGTGGTTCAACAGGTTACGCCCTCATCTGCAACAACGACAGTTCTTTCTCCTACTGTATTCGCTCCTACTCTGGCCAGCAGTAATCTTAACTCGGGCCTGAAAATCTCCAACATTCGCAGTTATGCACCAGCCGCAGAGAAGTCTATTCAGCTGCCAGGACCCATAATACAGAATAGCCAGAACTCACTTGCACTGTTGAATGGCATGCCAACATCTTCAGTTCCCACTACCCCTGGAACTGTGCCTTTCCAGCCTGGCACAGTGACCATACTATCAATCCCACAGAAACAGGTCCCCTCTTCCACAGGTGCGCCAACGTTCATACAGCTGCCTGCACAGCAGATACACAATGTTGTACAGCAAGTGGCAGGAGCTCAGGGCCTGCCACCAGGACAAACAAAGATCTATATCCAGTCTGCTGCTGGAGGGGGTGTCCCTGGTAACAATACACAGCTGTTCACACCCCAGACCAATACTTCGATCGGAGGGACACCAATACGGTATGTGACTACTCTGCCCGGTGGGCTTCAGCAGCTCAACACCTTACAAACTCTTTCCGCAGCTTCGAGTAACCAGCAAACAACAACTGTGGGTTCATTGATAGAACAGCTCGTCAAGAAGAATGAGGATGTGTTGCTGCAGAGCGATGCTACTGCTTTCAAACCAGGTCCCAGGAACGTTAGCAAACAAGGAGAGATTTCATCAGGAGCAAACAGTTATTTTATTCCAGACAAGGGTGAAGGTATGCAGACTTTCCGTGTCTTTCCAAAGGCTCCTCTGCCAGTGGCAGTCTCCACCATTCCGACCAGCATTCAAACTCCTCCTCTTACAACAACCCCGATTTCAAAAGCTGTGACACTTCCTACCGCATCCGTTCGTTCAGCTCTCCAAACAGAATACCCTGTAGTTACCAAGCAGTTGCAGCTGCAGCCCATTCCGACATTAGGCACAAAGCCTGCCACCCCACCTTCCCCTATCAACCCACCCAGTAGCTGTTTCTCAAAGGTATCCGTGAAGGAAAATCTGAAAGTTGCTTTGCTAAAAAGAAAACTGAAAGAGGCACAGAAAATAAACATAAGCAATAAGATACTGCGACCGAAAAGCCCAACGAGAATGTGCTCAATTATTCCAGAGGATGAGGACATGTTTGGTTTATCATTGGTACAACTGAATGTGAAGAACAAAAACCCTGGTGTATTCGATATAGATTCCAACCAGATCATTTGTGGGATATCGACAAAGGCCTTGATGAAAACTGGGGTCGATGCAGCTGTAGCCTTGGATGCCGACTTCTTCTGGTGTAACTTCTGTCCCTTCAAATCCGTGACGAAGAAAGATTTTCTGCATCACGTGATGATGCACAGGTTCAATTGCAAGTACTGCCGTTACCAGTCGTACTCGAGGGCAGACGTTATTCATCATAGCGTGGCGGAGCACAAGGAGTTCTCTGGCCGTTCATCATCTTTGCACTATTGCGCCCTTTTGAATGATCATCTGAAAGCAGTAAATGGTCTAAAACAATCTGCGACGACCACACCAAGTTACCAGCCATCCGCTCAAAAATACCAGAAGACTGGTCTGAATACCGCCAGGCCGACTAACCGTCAAGGTATTGTACAAGGCTTGGACAAAGACAGAATGACGCTGCTGTTACAAGGTCAGGAATTGAGCGTGTCCAACAAGGAATTTGAATACCTGGACATGGAGGTAGAAGAGTTGGGCCATGTTCCGGTCTTCAATGACGTAGAGGCGGAAGCAGTTGCGGATGGTGGAAATGCTGGGGCATTGGAAGATCTGATCAAACCCACCAAATCTCAGGCAACTGTAAATGGTAGCCGCAATAAGCCGGGTTTATCAGTGGACTCGACCACACCAGGAAATTTGTCAACCCTAAGCTGGAACTGCTACTACTGCGATTTCGTGTCTCAGAACTATGAACTCATCAAAGTACACTGTACCATCATGCATCCAGAATTAACCATGAAGGCAAAGAGGCTGATGGTCTCGGACGAGTTGGCTATCCAGATTCGGAAGCTGGACAGTGTACGACAACTCCATCTTGATAAAGGCCAAAAGGAATTTTTACAGTCGACGGAAAGTCCAGCCTCTGGGTCCTCGATGGGATCCAACACAAAACCGAAGAAAGATATTCCAACTCCAGCTGGAAAGAAAGTCGTCCCCAAGGAGAAACCTGAGGATAGGGAATGCCCAGAAACAGAGCAGTTCTTGAAGACAGTTCAGTCTTATGAATGCTATAACTGTCATGGTCAAACCCTTAAGATGAAGGAACTGAACAATCATTTAGCTCGGGAACATTCGGGAGGACTCTTCGTTGCCATAGATCTCAGGGCAGTCCGTCTCAAGCAAGCCAGACACGTCGTGTTCTGTGCCATTCCGGGCTGTGATTTCTCAACCAAAAACACAGAAGATTATCTTGAACATTATAGTACATGTTGCCCAGACTGGGAGACTAGTACAGATTTTAACGTGGATATTAAGAAAAGTATCCGAGATACGTTGTCCTTTGCTGAGAAATCTCTAAGGGTAATCAGTAGGGGTAAATTCAAAACCCAGGTGTTCAGGTGTCGTTACTGCGAAATGAAATCCTGCTTCGTTACGAGAGTGAAGAAGCATATCGTGAAACAACACAAAGGCAAGGCTACCATGTACTCCCAGTGCAAGAAAAATTCGAGTGGTGGGAAACAGAATCTGCTGATGTACTTCTGTCATCGCTGTTTCACATACGACACCGGGAAGAAAACCCGCCTAGCTGCACATCTACGCAATGTTCATGGAATAGGCGGATCAGATGTGGAAAAACCAGTTGATTCTCCGGAGGCTGAAGAAGAGACAGAAGAGTTGGAGGATGGAACTGTCGCAGTCATCCAATCTGTGGAGGGTGCTGAAGAGGAGACTGTGGACGTGGTAGATGATGAGGAAGATGTGAAACCCGATCCTGAGGAGTTAGAACTAATGATGGATGACTATATTGAACAAGAGGCCGAGTCCCAGATGGTTTCACTAGGCAGGGCCACTCGGCACGCTGCTGTCAAGGCACACGTTAAACTGAAGGCTCGATCACACGTGCCCCGCTTGTACAGGTGCCGTGTCTGTAAACATCAGTGTCTGGGCATCAAGTTAATCCGAGGTCACATACAGAAGAACCACCCATCCTCTCCACTCGTGGCCATTGATGTAAAGAAACGAGAACACCGTCAGAGTGCAATGGTTTTCCTTTGTCCATCGCAGGGTTGCAGCTTCTTTCACAAAGAGAAGGACCAGGTTCTGCAGCATGGAGCGGATGTACACCAGATCCCGATAGACGAGGTGGAGAATCTGTCCCTTGGCACAGGGTCACCTTCACCATCCAAGTCTTCTTCGCCTAAATCTCCGGAAAAGAAACCAAGAGTCTACCAAAGTGAGAAATACCCTCCTGCCTTTCAGTGTTTGTATTGTACAGTGTCGTTCACGACGGAAACCTCAGATAAGATGCGCGAACATATCCATAAGCTACATCAAGGTGATGACATGGTCATGAGAGATTTGGTCGCTTCCAAACTGCACCGACCATCTCGTATCTACCACTGTGATATGAATGACTGTGACTTCATGACGTTTGAGAAGAAGAATTATATCGAGCATGTGTTGGCGCACCGTGAAGGCTGTCTGTACGAGTGTGGTTATTGCTGCTGGTTCACCAGAGAACTCGAGAATGTGAAAATGCATATGGAGATCCATGTCGGGAAAGGATTACTCTATAATGAAATTGGTCTGAAATTTGACGGCAGTGGTGAAATAAGCAAAACTCGATCAATTAAAGTGGCTTGAGCATCACTCTACAAGGAAATCTGTCGGAAATTTTATTGTAAAATTGACTTGAATATCCTGAAACGGTCATCATGTTGAAGATCATTATGCAACCTCTTGTTAAATTATTCATTGAATTTGTTAAAGCAAGATAAAGTGTAGATCAAGTGATACATGTATCACACCGTTAATGTCTGAAGTTCATCAATTTACAACTTAATACAACATGTACAAGAGACGATAGATTAATTCAGTGCACTGAAGACCGACTCCTCTTCTCGAAGAAGCTAATATGGAACATTTTTATTTTATGTTGAAGTAATAGGACTAATTCTCAAGTTTGTGCCACCATGTCTGAAAAGTGCCAATTCATGTTAATCTAAGATCCTTATTCAACTGCCAGGCAGGCTGAGGCATTGCGGGTCTGGAGGTCTTCTACCAGGAGAACTGAACAGACGGACTGTGTTGAAAATTATATCTCACGGTTGAACAGTTCAAATCTTTGTCCATGTTATGGTTTTGGTTCAGTGTGTCCTACCTGTACTAGATCATCTTAATTATCTCCAAGACATTCAGAGTGACAATTATCTTTAAGACACTCAGTGTGATAATATGTGTGAAATCCATCGATTAAGTTCTATCCATATAACCTTATCAAGGACAGTACACACCCGTCACTGCTGGACCATGTGGGTAGATCCTTGGATATTTAGTGGGCCAAAGGTCAAATACAATTTTTACATAATAGGTAATGATAGGTATTAAAATTTACCTCAACAGTTTTGGTTTTTATACGCCCGCCAAAAGGCGGACGTATTATGTGATGGCGGTTTCCGTCCGTCGTGTCCGGTCTATATCTGGGACAGTTTTCTATGTACAGTTCTAATCTTTGGTGAGTGGATACCCATGGGGAGACGATGTGTCGCGTGCCAGAATGAAGGTCAAGGTCAGAGGTCAAAGGTCACTGGCCTAAAAAACAGGAAATCACTGAAGTGTTCGTGTCCGGTCTATATCTGTGAACGTTTTCTATCCACAGTTGCAATTTTTTGTGAGTGGATACGCTAGGTGGAGACGATGTGTCGTGTACCAAAATTGAGGTCGCGGTCAGAGGTCAAAGGTCACTGTTGCCTAAAATCAGGAAATCATTGGTCGTGGACAGTTTTTACCCCTCGGGCAGATTCTGCCCGAGCGGTATTGTCATTGCCTCCGTCGTCTGTCCGTCTGTCCGTCCGTCTGTCCATCATATCCTTGTAAACACATTATCTCAAAAAGTCCTTCACTTACAACAATGAAACTTCATACAGTTGTTTAATACAGCCAGTACCAGAAGCCTATTGAAAGTCGGTGCCATTGGATGTGTTTTTCAGGAGTTATGCCCCTTTATACATGTCTGGCTGTTTTTATCCTTGTAAACACATTATCTCAAAAAGTCCTTCACTCACAACAATGAAACTTCATACAGTTGTTTAATGCAGCTAGTACCAGAACCCTATTGAAAGTCGGTGTAATCGGATGTGTTTTTCAGGAGTTATGCCCCTTTATACATGTCTGTTGGTCCATATCCTTGTAAACACATTATCTCAAAAAGTCCTTCACTCACAACAATGAAACTTCATACAGTTGTTTAATACAACCAGTACCAGAAGCCTATTGAAAGTCGGTGCCATTGGATGTGTTTTTCAGGAGTTATGCCCCTTTATACATGTCTGTCTGTTTTTATCCTTGTAAACACATTATCTCAAAAAGTCCTTCACTCACAACAATGAAACTTCATACAGTTGTTTAATACAGCCAGTACCAGAAGCCTATTGAAAGTCGGTGCCATGGGATGTGTTTTTCAGGAGTTCTGCCCCTTTATACATGTCTGTTGGTCCATATCCTTGTAAACACATTATCTCAAAAAGTCCTTCACTCACAACAATGAAACTTCATACAGTCGTTTAATACAGCCAGTACCAGAAGCCTATTGAAAGTCGGTGCCATGGGATGTGTTTTTCAGGAGTTCACACAAACCTGTGTGGATTGCTGTGAATAGACAATACATGTAATCGTTCGACTACATCTACTATAGGTAATCACTGCTCTATTGCTATATTGTTTTGCCTGTCTATGATCTATATCATACAGGTAAAATTATGCCCACCCCAAATATGTGAGTTATTGGGGTCAGAAACATTATTTCCACAATTGCTCTGGGCCCGACCCGAGGGGTCCCGATGGCGACAGCCACATGTCTATTTACAGTTCTAATTTTTGGTGAGAGGATGCCCTAGGGGGGAACGATATGTTGCATACCAAATGTAGGTCGAGGTCAAAGGTCAGTGTGACCGAAAAATCAGGAAATCATTAAAAAAATTCTAATTTTTTGTGAGTGCATTCAGTAGGGGAAAATGAAGTGTCGCATACCGAAATATAGGTCAAGGTCGAAGGTCAAAGGTCACTGTATCCCCAAATCAGGAAATTATTAAAAATAACATTTCTTTGTATCGGTAGATACATTAGGGGGACACGGTGGGTCACATATCAAAATGTAGGTCAAGGTCAAAGGTCAAGTCACTGTGACCCCAAAATCGTGAAATTGTTAAAAATCATGATTTTTTGAGTCCATTGAGAAATTACGGGTAGCCGTTTTGTCATGTACCAAAATTTAGATCCGGGTCAATAGTCCAGATCACTGTTATCCAGAATCAAGGTCAAAAGTCAGTGCGACCTAAAAATCAGGAAATCATTAAAAATTACCATTTTTTTGTGATTGGATTCAATAGGGGGAAATGAAGTGTCGCATACCAAAAATTAGGTCAAGGTCAAAGGTCACTGTGACCCCAAAATGGGGAAATTATAAAAATAACATTTCTTTTGTGTCCGTAGATACATTAAGGGGACACGATGTGTCACATACCAAAATGTAGGTCAAGGTCAAAGGTCACGGTCACTGTGACCCCAAAATCATGAAATTGTTAAAAATCATGTTTTTTTTGTGTCCATTGAGAAATTATGGGGAGACGGTTTATCATGTACCAAAATTTAGGTCAAGGTCAATAGTCAAGGTCACTGACTCCAGAATCAAGAAATCTTTGAAAATTACTTTTTTGTGTCTGGATACATTAGGGGACATGATGTGTCACATACCAAAATGTAGGTCAAGGCCGAACGTCAAGGTCACTGCATCGATGGACACAAAAAAATCATGATTTGTATGAATTTCATGATTTTGGGGGTCACATTGAGGGAAGACGATGTCGTGTATAAAAATTTAAGTCCAGGTCAAGGTCACTGTGACCCCAAAATCAGGAAATCATTAAGTCACATTTTCATATGCCTGTCAAAGATGAGGTCATGTAATGCGATGTTGCGTTCTGTCCATTCATCCATTAACATTTATTGTCCATGCGATAACTCTCGTTTCAAGGTATGGATTGGTACCAAATTTTTAGTATACCTTACTCGCATGGCAAAGAGGAGCCATACATCAATTTGTCAAAGGTCAAGGTCACAGTCCCCCAAAACTGAAACCAGTTTAGCTGACTATATGTGTTAGGTTGGAATATTCAGAGTTCTCTCCCCTACATATAAATGGCATTTGTCCTGTGGAGTTGTCTCCCGTGTTTGAAACAGCTACATTTAGTTAAACTGTTGTGAAATAAAAACCATACATTTACTAATTTAATGGGGAGAGGGGTCCTTCATGAACTTCATACCTGTTTATTAACTCAAGAACAAAGGTTTACTTCTTCAGTTTCTTCTTCCTTCATTAAAAATTTTCTCGTCTGAAAGAAATCCATTTGCAGGAAAACTACTAGTTTCTTGTGTTTGACTATTGTCGATTTCAGTGTGGGATATGTGAGCTCTCGGCTCTTGCTCCAAGGTCAACTAGTTACCAAGAGTTAAGCTCATTTTAGTTTATCATTCAATATGAGATGTGGTTCATGTTACATTCTCAGAAGCACAAAATTGTAGACCTTTCTCTGGATTGCTAGCTACCAGTAATTGGAATCAAGGCTATTAAACAAACTTGAAATTTGGACCAATGTAATTCCAGATATACGGGCGTATATTGAAGCCCCTTGGGCTCTTGTTGCAGTTGGTGTGCCTGGTTGTATATTGAAGCCCAGAAGGATGTTGTTTATACCGGTTTACATTATCACTTTACAGGATGTATGGTATTGACAAGGGTAATTGTAGGTGAAGGCAACCTGTTATTTTCGTTGAACGTCACATTGTAGGTGCAGGACTTCTCCGGTCCATCTTTCATCTAAGGTTCAGGAGACGACAAAGATGCTAGATTGGAGGCTTTTAGGGTACTATTTCTGTCCTTCATTTCTGAATATTGGCCACCCCTTTTGGCTTCGTATTAGTGAAGAAAATGGCTGGGACAAAACACCAGGCAACAGTTGATTTGTATTCAAGATGGAGCAACGGCAAATCATAAGTTCTTCACACCCGACTTAAAAGAGTGCAAGGTTTTTAATACTGTAAGTAGACCTAAATACAGTTTCCATGGTGCTTGACCCGATCTACAATGTACTGTTGCTATGTTAGACATGAATGAGAAATTTCAAATACACGATTTCTAATAAGCATGGTTGATTTCCTGAAATACAATTTGACCGGATTTTCGGCATGATTTCATTTTAAATTGCTGCAGGCATGGCAGGTAGATAAATCTCTATACATGTAGTTTATTATCCCTAGATCTGAATTAGAATGAGCCATGCCCTTCACTCCGTGTTGGAAGCGCCACACAACCATCATCAAAATGAAAGCACCGGTGAACGTTTGGCCTAGAGTTTGGCACTACATGATTAATTACCTGTCACTACCAACTACCCTTGTCCAGCTAATCATATCGTAGTTATTTATATCGTCGCTATATGCCAAAATAGTGCTGGATGCGACATTAAACCCGAACTCACTCGGTTATTCTCAATGATTCTGTGTGGTGTATGTATTGTTTGTACGATCCTCCATCGTTTTCCAACATACATAGATTAGAGATGAATTGCTTCATTCATGATCATAAGTTCCTCTCCGGTAATTTACATTAATGTATGCGAGTTTAGTTGTATACATGCAGCCCTTTTGTACCATAATAATACTGATAATTGTATGTCATATTTCAATGTTAAGAATTGTAAATTCGCCATCACTGTACATTTACATGTATTTTGTATTCAGTTGTATATAACTTTATCACAGTCATCTGTTCATAATTCTGGATCATCACATTACCAATGTTTACTGACTGAATTGATGTTACATACATCAGGATTTCTCTCACGTAGCATATTTCTTGCTATATCACACTGTGATCTTAGCACAGTAGCAGATGACATACGGTAAATTTCTCTAATAATTCGATTGCAGGAAGTGCTGCAAAAATGACTTCTATCCGGCTATATTCTTCAAGGCACTAGATACAAAGTGCCACATTTTGTCATTATATGACTTTTCTTCAATTTGAATGAAGAATGGGAATGTTACTTTTTGTATGTGTTCGAATAACCGAGTTGAAAAGTGAACTTCCTGTGATTGAATTTGTAGGGGAATTACCGTAGTTTGTAACAATGAATTTGCTTGATAAAAGAGCAAAAGTCTGCTCTGAAAGCTTATGTAAATATCATGTACCCAGTACATCATTTTAAGAACACTTTGGCTTTCTGGTCTAAAGTAATTCATAATATTGAAAGTGTTAATTGTTCTATTGTACAGGTGCAAGCTTTCCCAGCTGTTATTTTTTCCAATATACAGTTGTTGTAGAATTTGTTTTGTGTTCTTTTGATGAATACTATATTACAGAGGATTTCATAAAAGTTTATCAAGATATATTCACTGACACGAAATTACATGCCTAGTAGACTGAATCAAAACTTCTAATAATAATGTTTATTTCATTTGGTGTGTTTCTATGACTCTTATTGGCGGAGTGGCTGTTTGAAAGTCCATCATCCAATCAGAGATTAGTAAGTATGACGGTCAAAATTAACTTGTAAGTTTGCAACTTCAGACAACAAAACTGTTTAACTTCATATTTGCCAGAGCAACATGGCATGTTTGTGAACATCATATCAGTCACAAACGGTAAACTATTATGAAATCTCCTGTAACAGAATAAGCAGATATAAAATTCTATTCCCATTCCATCTCCTTGGAATAACTGCCTACATCAGTCATTAAATGTTAGGTATTTGTCAGACTTCTCTCGAGTTGTTAAAAATGGCTATCGAAGTGTCAGTTGACCATTTCAGGAGACTTTCATAGACCCATCTAAAAGGTGGACGTATTATGTAATGGCAGTTTCCTTCCATCCATTTGTTCGTGTCCAGTCTTTATCCGAAACAAATTGTCTATCTACAGTGCCATTTTTTTATGAGTGGATACCCTAGGAGGAGATGAGGTGTCATGTACCAACTTGAGTTTCAAAAGCCTATTAATCAGGAAATCATTGAACCTTTTCTGTCCAGTCTACATCTGAGAGTTTTCAATCTAGTTGGTATGATTAGATACACTAGGTGGAGACACTTGTCACATACCAAACTTTAGGTTAAGGTCAATATGGCCTACAAATCAGGAAATCATTGAAAACTGCTATCGTTTTTTGTGAGTGGATTCATTAAGGGAAAAGATGTCGCGTACTAAAACTCAGGTCAAAGGTCACTGATGCAAAAACTGAATGAATAAAATTTGCAACTGTGTGTCATCAGATACACTGGGGGAAAGACTTCACATACGATACCAAAATTGAGGTCCAGATCAAAGGTCGAGGTAACTGAACGCAAAGCAGGAAATTGGGAAGGGACAATTTTGTGTGTAGGAGGATCCATTAGGTGGAGAAACGATTGCATTGAGGTTGCGAGGCTCAGGCTAGACCAGTAAAATGTTGTTGCATTTTTGTTGCAAAAGTTTGAATATCTTGAAATAAGCAGTCTGAAACTTCACACATTTGTTGTTCAGACTGCAGTTCAGTTATACGTATGAAAAACCTATCAATATTTGTATAAAAACTTGTTTGTCATGTTT
The DNA here is from genome assembly GCA_036873755.1 of Hanleya hanleyi. NCBI lineage: Eukaryota > Metazoa > Mollusca > Polyplacophora > Lepidopleurida > Hanleyidae > Hanleya > Hanleya hanleyi. The sequence goes on from JAVTVY010007789.1 coordinate 43,837, forward strand.
TGGTATGCAAGATCTCACTTTTACCGAAAAAAAATTCTTCAATTTAATGAAGTCTACATTGAGATAAAATTAAAGGCTCTCTTAATTACCTGTATTAATTATCTAAAGCTCATAATCAGGAATTTTTTTGGTTAAGACTGCATATAGCCAGAAGTCTGATATAGCATATATGAAATATAGTGACAAATTATAGGATATCCTTGGTGTTCCCCAAAGGATCAATATTAAAGATAAATTTTGACATTTTTTTTTGAAAAGTAGTAAGATCTTGCACACAAGTCAAAAACTTTTATTCAAATATTGATTAGTTTTGCATATAATACCAATATCTAACCAGCTTAAATTATTTTGGCTCGCTATGATTTGTTAATTTTGGGATATTCAAACTTTTTCAGCAAATAAGTGACAACATTACCGATCCCGGGGGTCTACTCCTTAACCATGTAAACACAATGTGAAGCTTTTGTGCGCTTGGCTCCCCACCAATCCACATGTCTATTATCAAACAGGGTGGAGTGGGTCCAGCATATCACAACTAGAAAGCAGGGTTCAGATGCATCCTGGAAAGTCCTTAAAACTCATGAAATTTAATTGCTAACCTGAAAAATTCTGGAAAATGCTTATAAAACAGAGTTAAACTCCTGGAAGAACTACACTTTTCCCTCCTGGGAGAACCAGCGATCTGATGCTACGCGTTACTGTGCCAAAAAAATGAACCCTGAGAAAGGATGAAATGTGTGCTCGTTTTGAATAGTTGAGCATATTAGTTGTTCTTTCTTCCAGGATATACTGGATGCCTTTTCTATCTCTCGTATGCAGATAAACATTTCTATTTAGATCAAAATTGATAGCGACGATTCACATGCACTCCACATTTTTTCCAGACCAAAGCAGTCCGAGGTGGGGATTACACGAACAGTTCTAGGGGTTACAAATTCTGAAAAAATGGGGAAATTTAATGTCATGAAATATATACGGTACCGGATCAATCGTTGCACTAATGGGCCCATGCAAACAAGATGTAAGATTGTATTGTGGGAGACACCGCAGTACAGCACAAACACATAATGTTTGATGTATTATCAGTGCTGTATCGTTATATGCCAGGTTCTCAAGGCACATTTTCAGTCCAAAAATGTCCCCTGACAGCAGGGTATATGGACCTCTACCTTCGATTATTTTTTGGTTGATTAAGAGTGATTTTTAAAAATGGAGATCTCTATGATGAATCCTGCATCCCACAGTGGCCATGTTACTTTTATGTAGAAAGTACATTTACATATTTTTAATGTGTTGACTGTGAAGTTGGTGAGCTGAAACAAGTTTGGAACAAGCATGAATTGTTGAAAATACTTCTTGAGTGAAATGAACATGGGTAACTGAAAAGCAATCCCAGCCGTTGTCGCACCATTGTCATGGCACTATCCAAGTTTGAAGATGATTGGTTCGATAGTTCCCCGAGTTCTTGGTTGGACAAGAAATTTGTGAATGGTTGATGGTGGCCATCTTGGATTATGCAGGTAACTGAAAAGCAATTCCAATCATCCTCTTGTGATGTCAAGCCACTCTCCAAGTTGGTGATTGGTTTAATCGTTCTCGAATTATTGTTCGAATAAGATACAACTGCTGAAAATTCAAGATGGCTGGTGGCCATCTTGGGACTATACACAGGTAACTGAAAAGCAATCCCAATCATCCTCTCACTGATGTCAAGGCACTCCCCAAGTTTGTAGGCGATTGGTGCCATAGTTTTTTAGTTATTGTTCATAGAAGGAATGTGTAAATTTCCAACTGCTGACAATGCAAGATGGCTGATGGTGGCCATCTTGTATTACACAGGAAACTGAAAAGCAATCCCAATCATGGGAATGCTCGGTGTTTCAAAGTACCCAACTTATGTGGTGAGGGACAAAATTGTCAAGAAGCTCTTGTTATTAGATTGACAAAGGCCCTGGCGAAATTTGTCAATTTAATAGCACGAATACGAAGTTAGTCACCAAGGCCTTGCTCTAGTGACCTTGAGAAATCCTAGGGTTAAAGTTAACATAGGACAAACTTCTTATACCTGTAACGTTTGTAAAGCCAAAGAATTAAATTATTGAATTCTGCACAGAAAAGCCTTCAGCTGTTGCATTTGGGAAACGACAAATTAATTTCTTGAGTTCTGCACAAAATGTGGTTTCCTACAGGAAAAATAAATATGCTCAGCCAAAAAGTGGGTTTGAAATTGGGTTAGAAATCCATTTCTAGCTGTTTTAACATGAATGTTTAATCTAAAATGCGACATATTGAACTAAAATGAATCTAATTCAAGGTCACCATATCTGAACATTCGGAACTGCTGAGCAGAAATCTACGAAGAGATCTGATTTACTTTCGCATAGTCTTAACATGAATTTGCTATTAATCTATGAAAAATGTGATGTGCCGGGTATGCTGCACCAAACTACTAACGTGGATTAACGAACTAT
>JAVTVY010007790.1:0-47321 GCA_036873755.1 Hanleya hanleyi
TCTTCTGGGTCAGCACCCAAACGCTCTGCTCTGTGTGGCGGCCACTGAAGGCTAGCTCAGACAGCCTGTCTTTCTTTTTGGTTAGAGCCTTGCTTGCGGCACAGTCATCAATGATGTACAAAGTGTGTTCTCCGGTAAATAGACGATAGAATGCTCGCAGATAGTCGTGGAGACGCTCGCCAGGGTCGACTATGTAGATCTCTGGGTCAGCCCAGACCCAATGTCGGGCTAGGTAGGTGCTGTTGTAGCGAATCGTGGGACAAAGGATGACGATGTGCTCAAAGACACCACGGAAGTGGCCTTCGAGCAGGTCAAGGGCGAAAACAGTCTTACCACACCCTGTCTGGCCACATATAATAGCGGAGTGGGGGTCTTTGGGAAGCAGCGGGGCTGCGCCATTAATAGAACACTTCTTTGAGTCGGCCATGCTCGATATGCATTTGTGCATCCATGAGGATGTACAGATAAACGTTCAATGCGCCGGCCGGCTCTGCTTCCTTTGTGATCTGGATGGTGATGCCCTCGCTGGCATTCACCACTCTTCGGCCGCTCCCATGTAGTCCGTCATCGTCCGTGGCTCGCAGATCCAGCCATAGTGCATATTTTGTGGTCAGGAACTCCCCCAGGGAGGCGTCTGCCAGATCCAGGTCTTTTGCGGCCATTGCAACCTCGAATTGACGTTTACTGCCGGCTGCGAACTCTTTCTTGGTCTCATCCCACAGCTGGTGCGCTCTCAGTCCTTGACTGTACAGCTGATTCTGCACCCCCTCGATGCACACCTCTACCTTCGTGATGAGCGGATTATAGAAGTCCTCAGTGTCGCGAGCCCAGGGGTCAGGTTCTTCGAACAGCATAAGAATGCCCTTCATGCTGCGAGCGGGCACGCTCCCAAGCGCGCTCAAAGTTTCTCAAAGTTTCTCAAATTTGGCGATACATATCGCATGCTGATAGCAAAATACGAACGTAGCGTGCAAGATCTATGGCGCTACGTTTCGTAACATGTGTCTAATTCCGCTTAACCCGGGGCTAGGGGCCGTATGAGCCCATGTACCTCAAGATCCTCATGGTACTCATATGAACAGTCACAATCAAAGCGTGACTGAGGTACATCATTTTTAGATGACGACTCTATAACGAATATTATGGATTAAGAATACTGATCAGCGATACGGATTTGATATTTTGGAACATCATGATGTCTTGCCGGCATCATTGAAAATTGTTGACCGCTTCTCTCTTGCAGGAAACAAGCCTATGTTTATGTATACTTTTGTCTTTTTGAATTTGGTGCTGATACTGTTATATGGAAATGGAATAGGTCTTTGGATTATGGACGCGGATATTATCTAATGGACGACGGCTGGATTGTGAATGACGGACTAGACGCTTGTAACGTTCACGTTGATGTTCCAGAGAGTGTCAGACTTGTTAAGTGTCAGTTTGCGGTGGCGGAGCACCCTGACGTAGAGGATGGCTAGGCGTCCTGCATACTGGATTCGAATCAATCTAGCGAGATCATTCTGCGTGACCATTTCGAACTCCAGGCAGACGTTTTCAATATTGTAACTGGCGGCTTCATCATCCTCTGCGACGATCACGCGACTGTAGTCGTTGAATGTCAGTTTGTACTCCAGACGATCACCAAGCGCACTTTGGTAGAAAGGCATGTGGCTATCCAGCAACTCGAAGTCAAGCGGGACAAAGAAGCGGTTGCCGTATGCCCGCGCTATGGCTTTATCTGTTTTCTTGTTTTCAGCATCCCCGGCACCAACCCGAAGCTTTGTCGTGTTCTGGGATCTGCCAGTATCTATACCCTGGTAGACTACATTATCGCGCTCGTTGGCTGTTTTCCACAGGTCGCGATAGCAGTAGTATACGTCGGAGTTGTCAATGCTCATAATCTCATTGCCGCTGATTTTGATTGTTGTCTTCCTTATGATTGCGCGGCTCAAATTCTGAACCACGGTTCGATTCACGTCGGATGATTTCAGCTCGATGTTGAAGGCGAGGCGGGCGGTCCCCGGAACGATAACATCGTTCGCTCCGAGATTGGGAAATCGCACCAGTAGCTGTTGGTTCTGATCGATAGTGCTGGGGTTGTTTGTGATCACAATTGTCTGGCGAACCCCCTTGATGCCAAGTGGCTCACGAAGTCTGCGGTAGGGATTAAGCTTGCGACCGTATTGTGAAGAAGCCATCTTGTTGAAGTGATAAGCTGTGTCTATTCAATATGGCGGACTATTCAATATGGCGGACTATGATGTTGATACCGGCCGTCTCGACGAGAAAGAAACGAGGAGGGACGAGGAAACGGACGATGTCGATTTGTCAACAGACAGAGTGGGCCCTTCGGACGCGCAAGCGCAGGAAGGTGAGCGCCCTGTCTCTCTTCAGCGAGAGATAGTCCAGACAGCTGTCGATGACTACTACAACTACCAGGCAGAGAGGGGGCTTACTCCTAACCTAGGTAGGGATTACTCGAGGTTTGAACTCACGATTGACGGGAAGTTGCGCCTTGTGGCTTACCCCAACTTGGACTTAATTAACCTTCGTACAGGCCGACCTCTCTCCCTGTCCACGATAACTGGGATGCGCGGCGGTATCAACGCGATTCGGGATGAACTAGGGTTTACAGACTGGCGCCCTAAGGCATCGGAAAAGCTGCCCCTCAGGCTGTGGTAGCTCTACAGACAGCGAGCGAAGAACTTGGTGGGGCTGCAGCGGCGGTCGAAAGCGTTGAACTCCAGGACCTCAACGGAAGAGCCAAGGTAGCCACAGACGCTGTTGAGAAAATGGAAACGGCCTTCACGGACGCGCAAATCGATGAAGTCCTCGGCACCATGAGCGACTCCCCTTTAAATCTCCAGAGCTGCGTGGGCTTGACAAAGCCCTCCAGACCATTCGGGGTGAGCTAACCAACAACCTGGCCAAGCCGTCAGCATTGGATGACCGCATTGCTCTCGAGGAAGGAAAACTGAATGAGACTGACGTAGATGAGTTCTCTCGAAGGCGCGTCGCGGAGCGTGTTCGAGAACTCAAGGATGAGCGGGCCGCCCGCCTTGAGGCTGCAACTGCCAGTCGGGAGGCTCTTCGCTCACAGATTAGCAGAATCCGTGAGACGATAAACCGCGTCCTCAACGAGGATACTTCCCTGGCTGAGCGACTTCGCACATTGTTCAGAGAGCAGGGGATAACCGTTGTTAGCATCCTCACTGCGCTGGGTTTAACCGTGTCCACGCTAGTGCTTGCTTTGACGGGCGGGGACACCCCGGCCCCAACACCGACTCCTCCCAAGCCAGGCGTTCCGACGAGCGGGACTGTAAAAGAGTGTGTCAAGAAACACCTACACGCCCTCGGCCGAATCCTCGCAAAGCTTGCCGGAAAAGCCGCGGCGGCGCTGCCCGGCATAATTGGGAGCATTGTTTCCTGGCTTCTTAGCCTTATGGCGAAAACTGCTGGATGGCTTGCAGAGAATATGTTGTCCTTGGTTGTTGCGGCTGCGGGGGGGCTGCTTTATATGGTGACTCGCGCCTGGCTAACGAAATAGCCAAATGGTCACCAGCCCAGCTACGATGACACCGACGATGATTGCGGTCTTTTCGTCGTCGTGTTGACTAGCTGGGACCGTGGAGGCAGCGACATCTCGCGAGGAGTGAACCGGCGCGGTGGGAACGGCATGATCCAGCGTCGCGGTCTTGCCGCTCGCCGTGGAAACAGCATGATCCAGCGTCGCGGTCTTGGCATGATCCAGCGTCGCGGTCTTGGCATGATCCAGCGTCGCGGTCCTGCCGCTCGCCGTGGAAACCACTCCTTTTTCTCCCGTATCTCCTTCTGTGTTTGGAGGAGCGACTGTTGCGTTAACGTCCGCGTTCTCGCCCAGTTTTTTATTTTCTGTTGCAACTACGATCTCATTGTTGTAACCGGCGATATGGCCTATGCGGAGCAACATGTCACTGGGCGCCATGTACAGACCGATTCCGAACACATAGTTAACTTTGGAGCCTGCATACTGCAGGACGTCTTGGTAGCGTTTTATCGCTGATGAGAGGTCAACTGGAGAGGAGACCGCATCCTCGATGTTGGCGAGAAACTGCTTCTGCGCGTCAAATGCGGTGCCCTCTCCTAAGATCCGTGTGCGCGTCTGAGCCTGGGCGCCGAGGATGGCCCATACATACGTTCGAATGGAATCATTAACACGCTCGACGCCTGCATGTGTGAAGCCCTCCGATCTGTCCAGCATGAACGTTGTCCACGCCTTGTCAGCCTCCGATCCCTGCGCAATGTAGTCAATGTGGAAGTGTTTTTTCCGGTAAGTAAACGAATGCCAGGTTGGGTCGTACGGTTTTGGAAGTCGCATGTAGCCTGCGTGTGTGGCATAGAAGTAAATCGTTCCTATCCCGCTGTTTTCGCTCTGCTGCTGTCTCCAATCGGCATGCGGCGACACCCCAAACTCTGCACAGATGCGCTCATATGCTCTGCGGTCAAATGGATTGTTAAATGCCGCCCAGGCGTCGTCTTGAGGGAGCGGGGCCTGGATCTCTTTTAGGATCCGCCTGATCTGAAAGTAGACATGAAAGGTGTAGAGGGCCCGGGTGTGGCTATCAGTTCGTGCGCCAGCGGCTAGGTGGTCGCTCACAGACACGCCGCAGCCAGTCGTGGCGCACCACACGGCGAAATTCAGCTGATTCTGCCAAAACTGCAAGGGATTAGAGCGCCATGCCTGAACAAGCTGGTCGCTTTTCACTTTAGGCAGGCAGTATTTCACAAATACGTCAGGAAACTGGGCCGCAAATCCACCACTTGCTGTGTTCTCTAAGTTCACCAAGATATCTTGATGAGTGAATGACGTCCCAGTAACACTCGTTCCAGCGGTGTACACCCCGCCCGCTTGGTAGGTGGCCTTTGCATTGAAGATAAAGGCGTGTCTATTATCCATGCGCAATCCTTGCTGGCTTAGCACTTCGTGTGGCCGGCTACTATGTTTGTAACACTGAGCAACATCCAAAATGGCGCAGCAGTCGACCTTACGCATGCGCTCAAGAACCAAAACGGACAATACAAAGTAGCACTGCTCGAGCTCACTTTCTACCCACTATGGGAGAACGTCCCAGCCGGAACTAGCTTCTCTGTTGGCGGAAAGCTTGTGGCTGTCCCTAGAGGTTATTACAATGTCTGTTCCCTTAATAAAGAGGTCTTCAAGCCACACAGGGCGGGCCTGAAGATAAACCATGCCACCGGTCGACTGACGTTGAGGACCGACAGTAGCATACAACTGTTTGGCCTTGCGCGGCTCCTGGGATTCTCAAATCCTGACATTATCCTGAATGGGACAGTGCAGGGCGACAGCTTCCCCACACTAGCACCCCATAAAGAAGTGTTCGCTCACCTGGGTGAGGTAAGCACATCGCACAATCTGGTGGGGAAGGCAGTCGAGACGGCTCGCACCAGCACTGCATACCCTTATGTGGCCTACCCTTCCACTCTTCTCAGAGCTATAGCTGTGACCGGTGAGGGAATAAACTGCGGAAAAACCATTTCTTTCCCTAACCCACAGTATAAGCCACTAATATCTGGCCCTATCTCACAGCTAACGTTCTCCCTGTTAGATAGTTCACACACACTTGTAAAGACTGCTTATATAGGTGTAATTTTGGGTATTTATGACAACGATGGTTGAATCCGCTGGGCCCAGATGCAGCGATTTGGCCTTAAGCGATCTCGCTGATACCGAAGCGGGTCATAATGACCGCCTATACGGCTTTCAGTTCAGAGACGGCTTATACCATCGAAAGAAGCTTACGCCAGGAAGAAACACGGATGTAAGTTTCAAAGACCTTGAAGATATTAACACGGGAAACGCACGGACGCACGTGAGATATAGCCTCGTTAAAACGAAAAAAGGGCAATGGGCTCTCGCCCGAATTGACAATGTGGGTTGTCTCATTGACCTTAATGTGGTCGAATCGGGAGTACAGGTCGATAAAGCCGGGTTTGTGAGAAAGGTTTTAAATCGAGGTACGGCATTCCTGTCCTACAGTCCGGTTGAAAACAACGTCAAAATTCACCTCAAGGACTGGAAATTCTATTTGAGAAGCACTGGTCCTCGATGGGCTCTAGTAATAAATACGTCGTTACCCGCCCTTCCTCCAGACTCAACTATCGTTGCTGCAATACTGTTACCGCCCGCTCCCGCTCCCGATAGATTGGTGGACATACTACCAGATCTCCAGATCAAGTGGCTGGATAAGCACGCGGATCAAGAGTTGCGGATTTTCTTTAGCGCAGTTAAACAGCCTATCGTGCATGTGTCGTTAGAGGGCGTAACTACACGAGTAGGGGACAATGTGACAGTGGGCAACATCTTCCTAGCTGAAGGCGTCGGTTTAAAATCTCTCAAGGTGTTCAACCGCCCCCTGGATAACCTCGAGTTAGATATTCTTGACAACAGCATGTAGATACATCATGGGAATATATCCAACATTGGACGAGGCCGAATCCGCGCATGACTACAGGCTAAAGCACATCTGTGATATACAGCATGAACTCTCCCAAGACCGTGATTCCCGGTCGAGCTTGTACAAAAAATACCGCAAAGCGGTGAATACTCTAGATGGGGTTGACCGTGCGCTTGCCACAGTGGCTTTGGGCCTCGGCGCAACTGGCGTTGGCCTTTTATCGACTATAATTGCCGCACCAGTTGTTGTGGTGCTTGAGGTCGCAGCTATTTCAACCGGTTTGGCAGGAATAGCGTGCAAGTTCATATCTCGACGCCTGACCATCAAAGCTAAAAAACACGATGAAATTCGCGTCCTAGCGTCATCAAAGTTGGATTCCATCGCAGATGCTATCTCGCAAGCACTTGTGGATAACAAGATCTCTGATAGCGAGTTCCGTCACAACCTAGCGGAGAAAACTAAATATGATGCAATGAAGAACGCGATCAGGGCTAAATCGTTGAAAGCATCCCATATCAGCCAGGAAGAAAAAAACGCACTTCTGAAGCAAGGCAGAGAGGAAGCAAGGAAACAGTTTGCCAGGGCAATCGACATAGAATCACGATAAACTGCTTTCTACAGGCGGATTATTAAGGACGCCATGCGCAGCCCCTGCCACCCGAAACCTTTTTCGGCGCATTAGCATATCATGTTAAAGCCATGGCTGACACTGCAAATAAGACATGTCGTCGATCGATGGTAAAATGCTAGCCAACATGGCCTATCATGCCGCTGTCATTAGCGGTTTAGCGATAGGTTATGCTCGTCTGGGCAAAATTGTTTGGAAAGGCCCTGCCCCCAAGTTGGATTACACCGGCTATGACATATGAATGCTTATTGCCGACGTCGGCCTAGCCTTAGCCACAAAAGACTTGCTGATTAAGCAAGGAATCCTCCCTGCCGATATATTGAAGTAGGCGCTTTACATCGCCTCTTACCCACCATACTATAACACTGCGTGCGGCTATTGAATGTGTAAAAATTAAGCAAGGAATCCTCCTGCAGATATATTGAAGTAGGCGCTTTATATCGCCTCTTACCCACCATACTATAACAATGCGTGCAGCTATTGAATGTGTAAATATACTTCTCTCAATAAGCTTTAGATGTGTTCTACTAACACTGTATTTGCTCAAGCCTTCTGTTTGTGAATGAATGCTCTGCCCTAGTTTTCTGTGTTGATCTTTCAGGCTTGAATATTTGGGTAGAGCTGTTATTTGTACCTCACACCTGGCGACATACATATCGCTATGACCCACAAACCATAGTTAATGCTGCTATTGCACAACAAGCCGTCCATTACGTTAAAATATGTTGAAGATCGCTATTTGCCGAGATCTATTTAACCGATATACGGGGCTGATCAGTCCTATATTGGATCTTATCCACTTCACATCAAACTGGCTATCCACTCAACTTCAACTGGCTCGAAAATCCGAAGGTAAGTTTTGGGAGGAATAAATGTGTTATTTAGAGGACTTATTACCGTCCGGGAAGTCAGCCTAGGTAGGCCTTGCGAAATGTTAATCGTGTCTTCCAGTCACGTCTCACAAAAGGGGGTTCGATCCCTACCTGAATGCTCTTGGAACGCTTGTTCCAAGCTCTTCTCACAAAAATTCTAGACTCATTTCGAATTGTCTAGGATACCACGGAGGAGAGTTATAAGAGCCATTGAGTCCCGAAAAATTATTTAATGAAAAACAAGCCCTCACATGGCCATGAAGCTATGTGAAGAGGAATACGTCACAGGCCACGAAGCTACGTGACGGGGACTCAGTGAGACGTGACACACCGGTTTTGCATTTTTTGACCCCCGGCGTAGATTAACTCGCCCCCCACCATTTTTTTTTGGTATGCCCCCCCCCTGGTTTTTTTTTGTCCTGATAATAGAAATCCTCTAGGCACCCCCACGCTATCTGCTGTTCCCACAGCCTGTTCAAGTCATGCAATAATCACTTTCACCGGTGATGAACCACAGTTTGTTACGATACCACATCCCTTGATATGAAGGATCGAGCGATACCATTTCATCGTCTACAATATGGCGTTCTTCTTCTTGTCCACGAGCCTTCAATCGACGACGAGTATCCTGATTAGGTCTCTGCTTCTTCTTCTTCTTCTTTTTCTCTTCTCCCCACTTCATCGTACCTCTGGTATCCCCATCGATTCTGTATGTTTAATAGGTGGTTGCGGCGTAGAGCCTGGGCCGGCAAGGGTGGTGGGCCGTCCCGAGGCTCTACAGAGTATGCGCCCAGCCCCCTACTTGGGAAGCTCCCCGCTCCCCCACACCTCCCCCACACATTAGTGTCCCTTGGGAAGCTCCCTGCTCCCCCATACCTCCCCCAAAAATTAGTCCACTCGCCCTCCCTGCTGCTGTCCAATCATACTGTAAATGCTCCATAATAATGTGCACGGGTAAAGACTGAGCTCACAAACTGATTCAAACGCACTTTTAATTAATATAGCAAGTTAAAAGTGTGGACACAGATATGGTTGTGCAAAAGCTTCAGGGTGAACGAAAATTTGATAACAAAATGTAAGGAAATGGCGTCCTTCATTTAAGGCGAGACGAAATTAAAACTAACAGGGGTTCGATACTGCGGGATTCCCCCGCCAGTTATTTTGATATTGTACTTCTGAAATAAAATAATGTCACCAGACTATTAGTAAATACTATAAAGGAATATACTGTATGTGATTTGGTATGTATGACTGTATATACAATGTACACTGCATCTCATGCCTAATAAGAAGTCAAAATTATTCCAGCCTAAACAAAAAAGATTAACCCAGAAAACTTTTTTAAGTCCAGCCTAAACATAAAAGTCTAACCGGACACCAACACCAACACCGATACCGACACCAACACTTTCCCCCTCTCTCTCCCAATACCTCGCCTACTTCGCATACGGCGAGCGAAAAAATAGGCCACGGGATGGGGACAATGGTCACGTGCCACCATTTCCTTTGACAGACGACAGAAAAAATGAGGCTATGGAGAGATCCCTACTACATCGTGAACAGAAGCTACAAGGCTGCTATCAAAAATATTTGTTATGTATTTATTTATACATAAATAATATGTTTTGAAAAATCATTATAAAATTATTTTTGGAGCAAGAAATATTTTTTGGGAATTTTGGGAAATTGATAAAAAATGTATTTTCAATATATTTTTTATATACTCTCAAAATATATTATTTATATATTTTCAAAATGCATTTTTTTGTATTCGAGGAAATTGATAATAAATGAATTTTCAATATATTTTTTATGTATTTTCAGGATACATTATTGATGTATTTTCAAGATGCATTTTTTTTTGTATTCGAGAAAATTGATAATGAATGCATTTTCAATGTATTTTTTATATGTTTTCAAAATGCATTATTTATTCATTTTCAAAATGCATTGTTTATTTATTTGAGGAAATTGATAATAATTCATTTTCAATATATTTTTTATATATTTTCAAAATACATTATTGATGTATTTTCAAAATGCATTGTTATTTGTTTATTTGAGGAAATCGGTAATAAATGCATTTTCAATACATTTTCTATATATTTTCAGAATACATTAATGATGTCATAACAAATGTCTATGTATATGTCTAGTGAGTGGCGATCACCACCGGAGTGGTCCAAGGCAGTTCGCTGGTGATCGCTAGCCAAACGGCTGAACCAGCATGGGTTGGAGCCCTGCTGCTGCATGTTTGAAAGTTTGCCAGTTACTTGCTGACCTCTCTGAGAATTCTGGCTTTCTCCACCATTAAACTGACTGTCACCATATGAGCGAAATAACCTTGAGTGTGACATTACCCCCTCCACCATATATCTCTACACATAGGAGAGGTGTGATAAGATATTAATTTACTAAGATCTGTATTATTCATTATGCTAAGTGGGATCACAAATATCAGTGATACTCATCAGTCCAAGAAGATAAACGGAGGATAAATAAATCCTCTTAGCTGTCATACACAGTAAATGATTTCCTGATTTCAGATCTTGATTTGATCTGCATGACTGTCTCATAACAAATTATACGAGGTAAGGTTTGCGCATTTCAAGTCTTTATTTTAAGTATATTACATCTTTCTGTAAACCAACATGAACCCGGATCAATCCTACAACTGAAGAATCTCTGTAAATTGGATGTAATATTTACGATCATGAAAAAAGTTTGTAATTTGAAATACACTAGCAAGCATGTGAAGCAGGCAGGAATAAGTGTCCTCGCAACTGAGTGTACTGGGCATATCTGCTTGCATGCAAAATTTGGGTTGATAAATTTACAAGCTCTAAGATTCAACATTTAAAGAATAAGGAAATGAAGGAGAGATCCTGAAGGATCTTGACGCCCACCATTGTCCAATAATTGTAAGCTAATGACAAGAGGATCTTTTTGTCCATTGTTACTAAAAACAAACGATTGATTTGTAATTTTGTTTGCAGAATTTCGAATTTGAACGAAAAAGATCGAAACGGTCACTGGAATACACCAAAATATTATCTTTCTAAGTTTCAGGAGTTTCAAGTTTTCTAGAAACTGTACTTGATGTCGGTTGTTTATAGTACAAGTGAAATGAGCAAAGTTGGTCTGAAAGTGAATGTCCGGAGGATACTTCGTCTTCGTTCTGTAGTGTTTTTTTATTTTTTTTGCAAGTGTCATCATTGGGTACTGGAAGCGAAGACAAATCTCTTTGACACTATGGCATGAGCTAAGAAACACACTTAAGCTTTTATAATTAGGAACGAATGCTAACTCTGTTCTGTTTACTGGGCTAGCTTGAGATATATCTTTTAAGATACCATGCTCGAAAATATTAAGATAGTAAGATGGTACAAAACTTAATACTGAAGGGATCCGGTCCACACAGTAATGTTGAAACTGTGAAAGTGTCTGAATCCTGATTATCGCCCTTGGATCGAAACACGCAGTACATGTAGTCCACAGTTGCTGAGTTATGACATGTCACAAGAGCAGGGGTTGAAATATTGTCTGAGACAAGCAGGACAAAATTGATTCTTAGCTAGTTTTTGTCCTGCACACAATACAAAAGGATAGAAATGTGTTTGAAACCTTGCAGGACAATGCACAATTTCAGCAGGAATTGTCCTGCAGTTTAATGTAAATTCAAGCCCTGAAGAGTGACGTCCCTTCGTGTAGACAAGCCGTCAGACGAAACGGTGAGGCAGTTGACTTGCAACGGCATGGACTAAAGTAAACTGATTTAAAATTTGAAGAAATACATTTTAATTCGGAATCATTTGAGTTCCTTGGTATAGAAGATGAAGGTATGGATAGTCTCTATAGTCATTATATAGAATATTCCCCAGCGTTTGATCCGCCGACTTGCGATGCAACGTCACAACTCGGGAATACTATGTTGTGGCCATATTGGATTTTCGAATCAGACCAGAAAAGGCATCTTACACAACTAGACCCCAAGGGGAACCTGTGTACCAAAAGTCCATGCAGTAGTTCCTGAGAAATCGCGATAACAAGAATTGTTTACGGACGGACGACAGACGGACCACGGACGAAAACTGATTTGAACACTAAAAACAATATTTAAGTATGTCATTGGTAAATGTTCTATTTCATACCACTTTATCACATTCTCTGTTGAGTCACTACTGCTAGACTAGCAGTTGGTCGTTGGTCATTAATTTGTCGATCATGTTAAATGTCCAATCATCAACTGATCACGTTCAATCAGAATTGTGTTTATAAGGTATACTGGACTGAAATACACACACTTTAATTTTAGGTAGTAACTGAACAGTTTATGTCGTTGCAATATACTGCCATGTTGGTTTTCTGGAGGAGGTAACCTGTTGGTAACCTGATTGACAGTAGTAATTGTCATCATGGAGAGATGTTGATAGTGCTCAGTTTTCACAAGTATATGCATGTCTCATTGGTTTCTGATAAATTTTCCCTCAGCAGCTAGGATTCATCCTCATTTGTCATGTTGTGGTATGAACAGGAGAGGGTCTGAATTTTCAAAATGTCTTGCTCTGGTTCTGTAATAGTCAAATCGCCTGGTATTGCAAGCTGAAAGATAAATAAAAGTTTGAGATAACACAAGAAAAATAGGAGCAGTTTATTAGCACATGAACAACATCCAGAGATACATTTTTAAGGATGGATCGGCATCTCCTTGGTTGGTATTATACGTTGTTCAGATTATAATTTAGTACGGTACCATTATTCAAGATTGGCATATTCTATTATAAAGGATACCAAAATCTGTAATAGAAAAAAATTGACATTAGCAACATTTCAAAATCAATATACATATAACCAAAGAAAAATAAAATGGACAGCTGTTAAACCATTATATAATTTTCATTATCTGATCACTTCTGACTCATCAAGCTGGTAAAAACATGAATTGCAGGCAAGCACCTAAAACGTGCGTGGACCCCTCAGCCTGTTTTTTTTAGTCAAGTAGGATCAGGGCTGCATCTAAAGCCAATTTAGTTTCGGAAAACATATTGGCGCCCAAAACTCAAATGAAACAAAAAACGAAAGTGTTGTTGTTGTTCAATTTGAAAGGATTTCTGAAGGAAATACTCCTAGAAAAGCTTCTGGGAGCCTCAATATCGATCTGATTGCATAGCTGTGTATTGAATTTCATGTTAATAAACCTCACAGGCTCTTTGCGCCGAAATTCACCTAAAAACATTGGACCCTCAATAATGAATTAAGAAAAGGAACTGGGAGTTTGGGATCGGAACCTGCATAAAATCCTTGGATACCGTATATAACAGACTTCGGTTTCACGTGAGTGGTGTGCTGGGATTACAGCATGCAAGAAAGTGTAGCTCTATCAGTGGCAATTTATGCATTGCACAAGTGTGATAAGTAAACACACTGATTGACACAGGCCCACCCTTATCATTATTTGGGGGGGGGGGAGGGGCATAAGCTCCAGGTATGCAAACTGGTTCAAAATTGCCCAGAGTCCGGCTAAAAATGGGTTCTCCTAATCACTCGTTTAAAATAATTTCCAAGGTACAGTAACATGTTTGGTGACAAAAAATGAAGCATTATGTTGTACCAGTTGAATGTGTGGACACAAATATGGTTCATGCAGAAGTTTTAGGATAAATCATATGATGTAGAATAGAATGATTTAATAGCAAAATTAAAGAAAAATGTTGTACTTTATTGAATGAGAATCTTGAATGGACCAGGCTTTCTTGTATCAGGGAACCTTTAAAAGTTCACACTGAAACATGCAACCAAGGGTTCCCGATGAGCATAATTAACAGTGCAAAAGCTAAGCCATCAATAAATAATAATAAAAAAATAAATTAAAAATTATGAACTCATCATAGCCATCTGAAATCTAATCATTTCATCAGTCAACATTCAGGAAGCTCTCACCAAAGTTTTGTCAGGCCCGACTTGATAGATCTGCAGATATTCAGCGGACAAGAGCATGTTGATGGGCATAGATAACAGTGCAAAAGCTGAGCCATCAATAAATAATAATTTTTTTTTTAAAAATCATGAAATCATCATAGCCATCTGTAAATCTAATCATTTCATCAGTCAACATTCAGGAAGCTCTCACCAAAGTTTGGTCAGGCCCGACTTCATAGATCTGCAGATATTCAGCGGACAAGAACATGTTGACGGACGGACGGACCCCAGTAAAAAATTGGGCAATTGGGAATAATGAGAGATGTAAAAAAATGGTGTCTAACAGCAGCTCTGTCAAGGTAGATAACACAAAAATTACCAACTTTTGTGATCTTGCCTAATCTTGCCTAAACATAATTTTGAGGACTGGGAAAAATGTTGCTAATGTCACTTGTCAGGGCCTGATCCAGGCCGTTTTTGAACCCATTGAACCCATTATAACGGGTTTGGGTGCCATGAATTTGGACACCCAAATGAATTTATTTTTTTTAGCAAATTCCCTCTCTGACAGGCTGAAACCAATGCAAGTACTATTGCCAAATATTGAGTTATCAGACTGTATTTAGATCATTTAATACTCCCACAGCTTCCATGGGCTTTGACAGTCCCACATCGTGGCCTACGTATTTCACTTTAACTCATCACACTCTGCACCATGTAAGAGAGTGCCCAACTAAAAGTCTAGATTAATCAGGTCCCTGTTTGTATAATATTGCTAACGTCATGTGGACATCATGAAGGATTCAAAATGGATTTGACAGAACGACATTAGCTACACCTTATTATTTTTCTCCAAATTCACATACGTAAATGAATTCTGCTTGGTATTTCATCATCCTTTCAATTCATTCTGGGGTCTCTTGTGATAATTGTATACAGTTTGGATTATTAGCTCCTAGCCTACAAACAAAAAATTGAACACAAGAATGTGGCCGGGTCTGTCATAGATGAAAAATGAAATTTTGAAAACGGTGTATTGATGTTATAAAGGGCCACAACTCTGTGGACAATGGACAATGACCTACATGTAAAAGGGTAAACATTTACAATACAGAGGCATAATTCATCGAAATATTTTAACGGGTAAAATATGTGACAATGCAAGGTACTAAGAATCTTCTAAAGAAAGAATATCTCAATATGATATAAGTCGATTAATTAGTAGCCGAGATATTGTGGCCATACCAACAGGCACTGTGAACATCCCCTTCTCTTTTAACAGACGGGGGGAAGAACATAATGACAGATGGGTTTCACATATGCAGTATCTATTACCCACATACCTATTCCTGGACATTCTTCTGAAGACTGCAGAGTAGGCCTACCTTCCATATTCCCCATATCATACTGTATTTTACCTGGATGGAATAAAAAATGTAATATGAAATTGGTCATTCCCATTGAAAGGGTTTCATACAAATTTTTTAGTTATATATAATTTTCTTTTCCAAAGTAACCTTTCTTCTTTGAAAAAAACCTGCAATTATTTGAATATTCATTGATTATCTTGATTCTCTCTCTAATATGGAGATCATTTTTCGTGAATAAATTTTGTTTAGGTGATATTTTAGCCTCCAAAATCGTGCAGTGTAGCCTCGGGCAACCCAGCCTCACAGCTGGATGTTCCCGTCCATGCCTGGGGTATGGCTTCAATATGATTATTAAACATTAATTTAGGAATTACAGATAAATTGCCATAAATCATGAAAAAAAAATTCCTGGTGCATGTTTCGATTTTCTGATATTATCGGAGGATGCATAGTTCACAAAGTTTCAGAAATATTTGATGTACAGAAATCAATTGAAATCAACTGCACAAGTCCTTCACAACAGTAGTTCAACAAGCTGAACCCTGCTGACATTTAATTTTGTGATATTGACAATGCAGGGTTCAGCCGTTGAACCGAAAGAATGTGTGATGGTTACCCGAGAATAACTCCCTCGGACACTGGCGTGTGTATATCTATTGTGCAGGCCGGGTCAGCTGCCCTTTTATGACGTCAAATGCACAGTCGACTCTGTGCTATTTTGGTACGTTCTATTTTTAAATGAACAGGTTTCCTCGACAGTAACGTTTTTGTAGGCCAGTCGTACAGAATTATTTGTTTCGGTCGAAATTCCATTTTTATCCCATTTTCAAACAATACAAAAGGATTAGTTATTACTCAATGTATCATATATTAACTCGCAACCGTCTTTTAGTTAAATAATTTGCGATTATGTAAAATTATTGCTGTTTCAAAAGTAACTTCTTTTAACGAGCTACGTCATTGTAATGTTGCAAATCGAACTTGCCATAGAATATCTGGTAGTATGACACAACGGGAACTTGACCCCGCCTCGGGCTGATCATCATCGGCTACGGATGTAGGCGCTTCGATGGTCTCATCGTTCGCAGATTTCATATCTACATAGTATATAGCCCGACATTGAGGGCATAATAGTCCCTCAGTGTTGACTTCAAAGCCAATCCTGCGTTTTACCCACTCTAACTGTGAATCAGATATTTTTCTGGTCTTGCCTGGACGCGTATTCTTGTGACAACACTCACACTTCGACTTGTTGAATGGTGCATTACTGTTCATAGTGAGAACTATAATGATTCTTAAATATAACGAAGTCAGTTCAGGAAAATACACATGAAGTTTCCCTCGTTTTTGATACATGGAAAGTATTGCTGACCCATGAAACTAAACCCATTCAGTTACGGTGACTTGGACATATGAGTGTGCTGCAATAAGGGTCGAGTTGCAGTAGTGAATGCAAAAATGTGTATACACGGTTATATCTATATTTTATTAACTAAATATCACTGAAGATTATTTCACATAATATCAATTAATCCAAATGTTAAATATTATGAAGAAAGAATAAGAAAATAGGAAGAAAATTTTTCTGATCCAAATGTGAATCGAACTCCTAGCTAAAAAAAACTGATCCCCACACTGTTTTTAAAGCGAGCAGCCTAACAACTGGACTACGACGACGTCTACTTCAAAAGCATATTTTACTTGCTCAGATAACGTTTCTGGCAGAATACAAGCCAAGCATTTGCACAATTTTCAATTTTGATGAAATATGACACTTCAAACCAGAATGATATTTCAGTCGATTGTAACACTAACCATTGTGATAATAAATACACACAAATTGTTTTGGTTTGAGGTGTCATATTTTATATATGAAGGGAAATCCCTTCAGAAAATGTCCCTAAAATGTCGAAAGAGCACATTCGACCGTTTTCAAACTTCAATAAATCCAGTTTAGAGCAATTGACAATCACCATTTTGCATGATATGAAACTTCAGCATTTTTACAGCGCATAACAATAACTTTCACCCGTTTCACCTTCAAACGAAAATCATGTTCATTACCGTCACGTCCGAGGGAGTTATTCTCGGGTAACCATCACACATTCTTTCCTATCGCAAAATTTTCGCCTCCCGACCTGGGTAACAGCGGGTGGATTTGCGCTCATAAAAAAAGCAATAATACCTACAGCTTTGTGCTCGTTTGGATAGAATACGTATGTGCCTACTTCCCTGGCCATTTATTTTCTCTGTCCAGCTCCTTTCATTTCCATAAACGACAAAAGAAAAAAATATTATCGCAGACGATCTTCCAAACACGAAATCTGCCGCCATTTTCGAACACTGTCACGTGAGGTTATTCTAAATTCAGGATTACAAGAGTCGGAAAAACTGAATCCGCTCAGTCGACCCAGTCGCTTAGGGAGATGAAAAATCCCATGAATTACCTCAGTATGTGCCTTCCATTTATGCTTGATATCGATAGTTACAATTTTACATTTAAATGCAGATAATGTGACAGCCTTATGAATGAGCCGTTTCCGACTTTCCTGTATACAATCTCGAATTTACAAATTAGTCTCGTGCCACCATAGTGACATTTCAAAATGGCGGCGGATTTCGTTTTTGGAAGATCGTCCGCGATGATATTTTTTTCTTTTGCCGTTTATGGAAATGAAAGAAGCTAGACAGAGAAAATAAATGGCCAGGCAAGTAGGCAAATACGTATTCTATCCAAACGAGCACAAAGCGGTAGGTATTATTGCTTTTTTATGAGCGCAAATCCACCCGCTGTTACCCAGGTCGGGAGGCGAAAATTTTGCGATAGGAAATTTCGGTTCAACGGCTGAACCCTGCATTGTCAATATCACAAAATTAAATGTCAGCAGGGTTCAGCTTGTTGAACTATCACAACAGCTGATGGAACAACAGATGTATTGTGTATCCCAACAAATCTATTGAGAACGTTTTGTCCGATTTTTTTAGAAATGTATGTTGTTACGTATAAGAATGGTATTTAAATTGTAGAGGAAAAACCTCTGACAACTGGATTCGTTGATTTTGACAAAATCAAAGCAAAGATTGAGATTATTGAGTTACCTGGTATTTTTGGCATTGTTTCTCAGAGGAAGACTGTGTGGCCCGGCCTGGTGTTGCAAATATATTAAACTTCAAATGGTGACTTCAATCTTACAATCTGCAAGCTGCAAGTTTTTGTTTATATTGGTCAGCATGATGTTGTTGTTGTTGCTGCTGCGACCTGTTCACTGAGTTGATTCAGTCGTCCGGAATGGAAAAAGTTCAACACGAAGTCTCACTTGTCCCAAATGATCTGATAGACCTCCTCTACTCCAATTTCTGACATAATGGAAGCAATTAATACTTCTTTCCCACTTCTGTGCAATGAAATGCTGCCAGAACTTCCTTTGCTACTGCTGAGTGCTGTGTCGTCTGCTTTACACCCAACGCCCCCTAGTGGTTTGTCTAGTGAAAAGGGGAGATAACCGCCTTTTGTCCCAAATAACAGCTGCAGCTAATAAGAACTGAATGAGTGAAATCATTGGGAATTAAACTTCCAGAAAAGATATAAATAAACTGCAAAGAAAATGTAGAATTTTACTATAATGCACAAGGGATAGCAGGGCTCTGTAAAATGATATTAAATAAGCTTATGACATTGTTATTGAAATTATATTTATTGAAATAACAAAGGCGAGAAAATACTCCTCATGCCTAAACTCATCAGGCATGATCATGTCTTTAGATTGAATGCCCCAGATATCATTCAAATGAAAGAAGCTTTAAAGTAGGCTTGGATAAAATGATTTTTCAGATGAAAGTATTTGGAAAATAATTCTTACACGGTATTGGATTCCTGCTATAATGAAATTACAGTGTGAATACAGGGCCGGAAATAACTGGTAACCTGTTATTCAGGTAACTGGTTGCCAGAAGGTTACCCAATAACCAGACCACTTCAAATTTCACAGTAACCTGTAAATAGGTTCCCATGACCATTCCAGTCCAGTGAATAAGTTGAATTTACCAATTCCATTGTGTTATCAACAAATCTTTGATATTTTGTTTGAAAGTTATTTCAGTTGAAGATCTACAATTAATTATATATGGAATAATCAAAATGATTTATATGGTAAGAAATGTTTATTCTTTAGATCATGCATGGTTACCATGAATTCTATATCTTTATGCTATCGTAGGGGAGAATCATCAAGAAAACCAAGACTCGACAATTGGGTAATAAATATGCCTTTTAATATTTATTCCTTGAGAATGTTGAATTTCTCAACTTGATCATGTTTGTAAATTGCTGAAAAATAAATTGTGCTGAAAACACATATTATATGTGATTGGCATGTTCCCAGAGATTATAGGAAGCGAATAGAAAAAATATACAACATGCTTATCTACGGCATATAAAAAATGTGGTGTGAATTTTCTGCGAAAACGGTAACGTTTGTTTGCTTTTTTGTTGATGAGCGCTTATACTTGGAATTCATTATTTGGATGATCCAAAATAATTTGTGTGAAATTTAAAATGGAAACTATGCTATAGGCCTCTACTGTCTTGCCTTTTTCTATGTGCCCGTGTATGATGTAACACATGCTATCTGGGCTGAATAATCAATAATATATGTATTTTTAAGAAATAGAATTTATTTATTGAATAATCACATATATCTTATTAATTTCTGATTCTACCTGGAAATAGGAAAACAATTGCATTTACAAATAGCTTTAAAATATATTTTGAAAAATTCATTTTGATGAGATGTTTAAAAATATATTTTAAATATATATTTGTCAAAATGCCTTAATAAAGTATTTTCAAAAACATATTAAAAATGTATTTACTGAAATACATAAAAAATATATTTTAAAATCCATGAAAAATGCATTGTTAAATATTGATTAAAACCATATTCACAAAAATAAATTTTAAATCTATTTTTCCAAAAATCCTTGATAATGTGTTTTCGAGAACATATAAAAAATCTATTTACTGAAATATACATAAAAAATATATTTTAAAATCCATAAAAATTAAATTATTAAATATTCATTAAAACTATATTCACACAAATATATTTTAAATCTATTTTTTCAAAAATCCTTGATAGTGTGTTTTCGAAAACATATAAAAAATCTATTTACAGAAAAATACATAAGAAATATATTATAAAATCCATAAACCATAAATTATTAATATTCATTAAAACTATATTCACACAAATATATTTTAAATGTATTTTTTGTAAAAATCCTTGGTTAAATATTTTCGAAAATGTATAAAAAATGTATTTACAGAAAAATACATATAAAATATATTTATGTATACATAAAAATGTATTTTGAATTATTCATTATAAATATATTCAGAGAAATATATTATAAATCGATTTTTATGGAAAATCATTTTTTATGTATTTGGCATATACATAGAAAATTATTTTTGACTAAAAATCATTTCAAAATTATTTTTGAAAGCAGCCTTGTATGGCCTATTATTCAAGTCTCTAAAAGTGGCATTAGCAAATAGAGCATTTATATAAGTTTCGGTGGATACTTCCCGCGTCAAAACGAATTTTCAGCATTTTCTCAAACAACCCACAAGCACCCTAACTCACCCACAAGAGTTCAGAGCCCCAGAAATGACATCACTCAACGTGCGCGATCACGTGATAATAACATTTGAAGTTATACTGATACTTCTGATGACGTCAATCAATGCCTACTTTACTGTATTCCAATTAGCATGGAAATAAAATAAAGTGTAGGTCCTAATCGATATACAGGCAGACATATAGTCGGTTGGATGTTTGGGATACAAAACAATGAACCGTGGGCGTGGGCATACGTACCTCTTGGGTCTTAACAAAAGAAAGACGACAGCGACATTGAAAACACAGAAATGTCTGAATTTCCGGCAAGAATACAGATCCTGAAAAAGTATCGTTCTCGGTATTCAAGGGGAGACAATCTCGCCACCAGGAGTCGCTGCTTTTACAGATTGCTCGTACACAGTCTCATACAACAAAGACTGCTCCAGCATCACACTGAACTGAAATTTCTAAACTTTTGTAATAAATCATAATTCTTTATAGCAAAATATATTCGTTCTCACTCAAAAGAAATGTTTTGTACCGGTTCTTTTGCTGCCACATGCTTGTCTATCGTACTGCAGTATCGACAGTATGGGTTCAAACGTTGGTACCGTATGCGACGTGTCCATATATTGGAAATATGAATTTTGTATTTTGCCCTTTCACTGCTTTGAACATTAAACATCGTACTCGTAAGTTGTATAATCATAATAGGTACAGAAGTATATCATTTTAGATCACAGAATATAACTTATTTTATCCAATGATAGTTCTGAAATCTTGTAATAGATGTGGATGACATAAATATTTCGAAATATTTGTATCATGAATTAAAAAGCACCCGTCACCCATTTACGAACAAAATTCACCCCACATTATTTCGCAGACCAGATATTAGCTTGCTGTTTTTTGTATTCGCTTTCTATTGTCTCCAGGAACACGCAAATAACAGCGAAAATATGTTTTAAGCGGAAATTAGTTTTCCTACAATTTATTAACCGAGATAATTCGAGAAATTCGAAATTGTCAACGAAGAAAAGTTACATTTTACTGAAAAGTATACTATTTCAAAACATCTGTAGAAAATATATGCATTTGACAGGAACGTTATATACAATGAACAAAAAAAGAGATCAGAAATGATAAATTCATGTTAGGAATATATATATATTTTTTTGAAAATGTGTAATTAATAAAGCTCTTTTACAGAGGAGATTTAAAAAGCGCACTCGTGATTCCGTCACGATTTTTTGGGGATTCCGTCACGGAATAGATGTAACCCCTGTGATGACCCAATCACTCTTTTCTCACGAGGAAAAAAAAATGATATCATCCTTGGGTGCTGTATGTTAGTAAGAAATGTCATATACGGATGATCAGATCGAAAGAGAGCAGCAAAAAAAAAAAAAAAAATTAGACAAACAACACTAGTCAAAACGGAGGACTTTCTAGCGTGTAGAAACTCACTAAGGCACCTGGAACTAGAACTAATGCAGGGATGTTCATCCCCCCCGCCCCCTCTCAATATTTTCAGCAAAAACAAACTAAAAAAAAACACTTAAGGCAGACATAAGGTACATGTGTATATCTGTATTAAAATGCATATTTTACTTTTCGATAAGCATGAGAGGCGTCTTTGCTCATTCACATTCATAAGGTGAACTTTGTTGAAATAAAAATTTAAAAAAATCTGTGTTAGTGACATAGTCAAAGCTCAATCAACCATCACGAAACATTTACTGCAGAAACTTATAAAACAAGGTTATACCACCAAGCGCCTCCACTCAAAGGAACATCA
Organism: Hanleya hanleyi; assembly: GCA_036873755.1. Taxonomy (NCBI): domain Eukaryota; kingdom Metazoa; phylum Mollusca; class Polyplacophora; order Lepidopleurida; family Hanleyidae; genus Hanleya; species Hanleya hanleyi. Next base: position 22,664 of record JAVTVY010007790.1, read on the forward strand.
TGATGTCTTGCTGGCATCATTAAAAACTGTTTACCGCTTCACTCTTGCATATTTATGTATACTTTGATTTTTTCCCCCTTGAAATTGATGCTAATGCTGTTATGTGAATTAGGTATTTCGATCATGGACACGGAGATTCTTTATGGACGACGGCTGAATATTTAATAACGGACTAGACAGTTGTATTTCTGCTGAAATGATATGTATTTAATATTTGGATTATTTATTTTATTAATTTTTTTTTTTTTTTGACGGCGAATATTTATAAAAATATGTTGTGAGAAACAACAGGCAAAACTAGATGTAACTGTTATCCTAAGGGATAACTGAGATACCCCCCGCCCTGCAAGACACAAGTCTCCCATTCTGAGTAATATTTCAATACAGTATAAATAAAACCCAAGGATAGGAAGGGCCATAACTCTGTAACAAATGTGTGAATCGCATGGTAAATGTATTAAAATAGAAGCAAAATTTTAGGAGTATTAGTGCGGACAAAATTTTATCTACAGGATGGACAAACCGATCCTGTACCCCTCCCCCAGCTTTATTGCGGGGCGGGGGGGAGGGGGGGGGGGGTTGAGTATAATGATGGAATATTATAATGTAAAATACTGCTTGCTGATCAGGTTATCAGCACTCATTACATGAATATTTGAAGAAATTCATTTGAAGGCCTGGTAATTTTGACCAAATATTTCAGGTCATAAATAAGAGATGCACATCTTCAAACCATATTAAACATGTGTACAAAGTTTCAGAAACATCCAGAAATAACTGTGTGACTAGCTAATTACACAAGAATATGCTCTATATATTGAAATATATGCAGAAAATCGACAAAGTCCAAGTCAGAGTAATTTTGAGAAAAATTAATATTTCATATCAGAAATAGGAGATGCAAATCTTCAAACATGTCTAGAAAGTTTCAGAACCTTCTGATAAAAATAGTAGGAGTAGTTGATTACACTAGAAACTTGTCTCTACATGGGAATATATTCTCCTATAAAGTTCAAAACGTCATAAATATGTCAAAAATAATAATTTCGCCTTGTAAATAGGACATGCACATCTTCAATTACAAGCGTCTGGTCCGTCATTCATAATTCAGCCGTCGTCCATTAGAGAATATCCGCGTCCATAATCCAAAGACCTATTCCATATTCCATATAACAGTATTAGCACCAAATTTAAAAAGACAATCATAGTATACATAAGCATAGGCTTGTTTCCTGCAAGAGAGAAGCGGTCAACAGTTTTCAATGATGCCGGCAAGACATCATGATGTTCCAAAAATATCAAATCCGTATCGCTGATCAGTATTCTTAATCCATAATATTCTATTACATGAATCTCAGTCACGCTGATGTATCTCAGTCACGCTTTGATTGTGGCTGTTCATATGAGTACCATGAGGATCTTGAAGTACATGGGTTCATACGGCCCCTAGCCCCGGGTTAATCATAGGTAACACATATGTAAAGTTTCATTAAAATAGAAGCAAAATCTTAGGAGTAGTCCGAACAAAATTGTGTCTACAGACAGACGGACAAGCCGATTCCAGTATACCCCCCCCCCCATCTTCGTTGCAGGGGGTATAAATAGGTGTGAGGATTGTTAAGTGGTATTTTAATCAGTGGATTTAAAGACAAACAAAATAATGAATTTCTTTGTGTCAAGCGCTGATTCTACTCAGGCAATAGGCTAACTCACGATAAAAATAACAAACTAAACACCTATTTATTGAAAGTAAGTAATTATTTAAATATATGATTCAATTTGAAAAGAAAAAAACGATATGAATACTATCTTATTTGCCACAAAATATCACCAAACAATGTCTATTTTGTCTTCGTTGAAAGCATGGGTATTTTCTGCGGTCATACCAAATTGATTGGAAGTCATAAAATAGTCAAAAGATGATCATAAAAATTGTCGTTTTTTTAATTAAAACTTTGTTACATTTTTTTGCGAAATCATACAAATCTTGATAACAACATCTTAGAAATATATAGGGAGGGGGAAACCATGTCAAATTAAGCTTAGTTAAAATAATAAAAAAATGCTCCAAATTGTTTTTGTCAATATTTTATCTTTGTTACACATTCGTACGAAGTCATAGTACAAGAGTATATAGGAAGCGGGAAAATGTCCTCAGGGGGAAATACCCAGGGGGCATACATGTATGTCCTCAGGGGGAAATGTCTGGGACTCCATCAAATCATGTGGGTAATTACATAAGCATTTTGTTTAAAAACTCATAAAAATCGGTTGCAATTTTTCCTTCAGGCGCCCAGTCCGATTTCCGAGAATTAATAATTTGCTCAAGATCATATCGAAGATACTCCTCGCTAACCTTAACGTAAGGATAATACCGTTGGAGTTATTAATCATTAAGCTCTCTCGTACGTACATCTTCCCGGAAATTAACCGGAATGAAAAATCGACAAAGCGTTATACGTTGCCGATCAAAAATAACTTTAGGTTTTCCACCTTTCAGCACGATAAGCATATCGCTATTGCAAGTTATTGAAGGAATTCACAAAGATTTCCAAGAATTCCATCTTCATTGCGTCACAGGATGAGAAACACGCCAGACTCGTCTATAAAATATACATTTATTCCAATCACTCCATATTGACTGAATCAGACCTAGTTCGATGTGGAATCGTTCTAATTGTGCAAAGATAATGAAACAAGCCATGTCTCTCTTGCCGTATATTTTTTTCTCGAAAAAATCACACTAACACGGTATTTCAAATGCATTAAGAGAAATAGGACCGCAATATGTCTATGTTGCTCATCGGTTCCATCGTAAGAAGAATAACTTCTCGTACATTTGGTGCTAATTCTCTTATATGAATTAGGTATTTGGATCACGGACGCGAAAATTCTTTAATGGACGACAGCTGAATATTGAATGACGGACATAGATGCTTGTATTTTAAACCCGTGTACGGATCCTGATTTTGAACAAGTGGTCGCCGAGACAGGGCCCCGGTACATCCTACCTCACTATGGCGATAAATAAAGGAAATAATGGTAAGACAAATTCGAGGAACTTTAGTGCAGGTTCTTCGGCCGAGTCCCTAAACCGATCGAAATTAACTAAGGCCTTTTTCAATCCATAGGACCGTTATATTTCGGACAGCAAAACAAGGTCATGACATCAAACCTGTAATATGTGTCGCGGGTCCACTCTTTAAAACTTATTTAGTTCCTGGTTCACTGGTAATTCATATTCTGTGAATTCGTACGTTGTTCTTAGTTGTTCTTTCATCAATTGTATTTTTTTTAGTTTCTTGCAACGTGGTCAACAGTATGTTGGCGAGACCATTCAAAGACTACGTGGGGCGTCAGGAAAAAGCAATTGGTGAGTTATAGTTTTGATGTTAACCAAGCTTCCTTCAACCCTGTTGACGAGGGCCCTTCAGGAGGCAAAAGCATTTTGGGAGAGGTATTGCGCCACTATTTCTAAAACCTCTGGCGTTGAATGTATGTGGATTTTGAAAAACTCAAAATGACTTACGAAAGAACTTGATGCTAAAGGTCACATACCACACAAACATGTATCCACATGGGATTTCTCGATTCTCTATACTACAATCCCTTATCAGGACCTTTTTGACCGTTTAAGTTCATTATTAGTGTCGGTGTTCAAGAAAACTGATCGCAGATATAGTAATGTCAGAAGCCATAAAGTATTCGTTAGCTCTACTGCATACAAGAGATATCATACATGGGATGTTTCTTTCTTTATAGAGTTGCTTTAATTTCTCATAAAAAAATATCTAAGAATTTGGAAACACAATATATCAACAGCATATAGGTATTCCAATGGGTACTAATTGTGTACCCCTATTGGCTGACCTATATCTGTTTTCTTATGAATATGACTATATGCAGGCGCTTTCCTTCTCATTCACCAAACGCTATATAGACGATCTTCTCGCTGTGGATAATCGCTATATAAATGACGCAGTGAAGGATATATGTCCACCTTCACTCGTTTTGAACGAAACTACAGATAGCCCTACCGGCATATCATAGTAAGACCTATATCTTTATAAAAATGAGGCGGGCCTTCTCGCGCGTCGACTTTATGACAAAAGAGATGATTACAATTTCGACATCGTAAACTATCTCTTTTTGGACATAAATATCCCAGTGGGACCTGCATATGACGTATACATATCTCGCCTAGTAGCATTTGCTAGATCCTGTGTCAAAGGTGACGATTTTAATCAACGTCACAAAACATTATTGCAGAAACTAATAAAACAGGGCGATACAACCAAGCGCCTCCACTCAAAGTTTCTCAAATTTGGCGATATATATCGCATGCTGATAGCAAATACGAGCGTAGCGTGCAAGATCTATGGCGTTACGTTTCGTAACTTATGTCTAATTTCGCTTAACCCTGGGCTAGGGGCTGTATGAACCCTTGTACTTGAAGATCCTCATGGTGCTCATATGAACAGACACAATCAAAGCGTGACTGAGATACATCATTCTCTAGATGACGACTTTACAAGGAATATCATATGTTTAAGAATACTGATCAGCGATACGGATGTGTTAATTTTGGAACGTCATGATGTCTTGCCGGCATCACTGAAAACTGTTGACCGCTTCTCTCTTGCAGAAAATTAGGTTATGTTTATGTATACTATGTCTTTTTGAATTTGGTGCTAATGCTGTTATATGGAATATGGAAAATGGTCTTTAATGGACGACGACTGAATTATGAATGACGGACCAGCCGCTTGTTATTCAAAAAAACTTATCGCCGATATATTAATGTCAGAATCCAGCATCCATTAGCTGTATTACAGAGAAGGAATATCATTCATGGGATGTTTATTTGTTGCTTGAATTTCTCATGAATCACATCTATGTGAACTTTTGCAACAATATATATCAACAGGATATATTCCAATGGTATTAAATTGTGCACCCCTTTTGGCTGACATATATCTGTTCTCTTATGAATACGACTGTATGCAGACGCGTTCAAAAAACGATCATTACAAAGTCCGTTCTTTCTCATTCACCAAATGCTGTATAGACGATCTTCTCGCTGTGGATAATCGCTATATAAAGGAAACTACAGATAGCCCTAACGACACATCAAATATAGACCTCTTTCTCCATAAAAATCAAGCCGGCATTCTCTCTCGTCAACTTTACGACAAACGAGATGATTACAATTCAGACATCATAAACTATTCTTTCCTGGACAGTAATATTCCAGTGGGACCTGCATATGGCGTATACATATGTCGTCCAGTAGCATTTTATTTTAATTAACGTCACAAAACATAATTGCAAAAATTTATAAAACAGAGCTATACCACCAAGCGCTTCCATTCAAAGTTTCTCAAATTTGGCGATACATATCTCATGCTGATAACAAAATACGAGAGTAGCGTGCAAGATATCTGGCGTTACGTTTCGTAACTTGTCTAATTCCGCTGAACCCGTTGCTAGAATACTGATCAGCAATGCTGATCTGATATTTTTGGAACATCATGATGTCTTACCGGCATCATTGAAAAGTGTTGACCGCTTCTCTTGCAGGAAACTAGCCTATGTTTATGTATACTGTGATTGTCTTTTTGAATTTGGTGATAATACTGTTATATGGAATAGGTCCTCGGATTATGGACGCGAATATTCTTTAATGAACGACGGCTGAATTATGAATGACGGACCAGACGCTTGTAATGATGCCGTTAATAAGTAAGAATAAGTCGACTTTCAAGTTCTATTCTGCTGACGAATTAACGAGTCAACATAAATGACAACCTTGACATATCATGAGCAAAATGAATATTTACGTCAAAGTTTGTTACACACCAATCTGTAACATAAGACTCAACTCGTCAGTCAACGATCGATAGCAAATATTTACTAGTATACAGGATATATACCGAAGCACATAACTACACCCGGACTGCATATATGTACGCATATAAAGAATAGATTTAACAGAAAGAAGATGTAGTATTGGGTATATACACCGTGCATTGTTTACACGAATTGTTGGTATCAGTCCGGTGTCTGCATGTCCGTCGGTCTGCTGCTAACACTGTAATTAAAAGCGTCTAGTCCGTCATTCATAATTCAGCCGTAGTCCATTAGAGAATATCCGCGTCCATAATCCAAAGACCTATTCCATATTCTATATAACAGTATTAGCACCAAATTCAAAAAGACAATCATAGTATACATAAACATAGGCTTGTTTCCTACAAGAGAGAAGCGGCCAACAGTTTTCATGATGCCGGCAGACATCATGATGTTCCAGAAATATCAAATCCGTATTTCATGTGGAGGTGGTATCGATACAGTGGTTGCAATAATACAAATGGAATATACATAGATCACACAGGGACTTTACAACGCATAAAAGACAGTTTTTCATTCACTTATGTACATATATGCATTCTGTGAAACGTACTTCCAGTTGATACATCACTCGAACGTTACACCGATGTTCAACAATTAGAGAAACAGCCGATGCACGAGTAGGCAATTTTTCCAGAATTGAACACTATGCAACTATTTATTGGCAATTATACTTTGAAGTATGCTCTTTATTACACAATGTGAAAGAAAAACAAGTTACCAAGATTACAATTGATATCATTAAGTCATATTAATAAGATTATGCTTCCGGAGCAGACTAGGGGGATATCTGGTTTTCTTTCTGATGTTCTGATAAAGCATTTTCGGGCAATTAAACTTCTCTTGTCACCTGCACCATGCCAGACTAATCAATCTAACCCCTGGCTTAATCGGCGTACCCGGAGACGGCATCGGAAAATACTCCTCCACAAATAACTACTTGTGGAGACCCTAATGTGCATTTAAGCAGCAAGGATTGTCCGAGGGTTTGCACTCAAATAGTTTATTCTAACATTATCATTGTAACAAATGGCAAGAGGAGATTGCCAAGTAGATTCGCATGCTATTACTTCCAAAGTTTTCCTCCAGATGTTTGATGCCATATCCGTAGATTCTTTAATGTCAGAGTTGACATTCAAAATAACGAACAGCTGCTGGTATCATCTGTTCTCCCGGGAAACATCGTAGATTTTGATGACACAATAGCGTGGATTGGATGGCATAGTTTTTTGCCAAGTTATCGATAGAATTGCCTTCACATGCATTGCACTATTAACGTTAATGTTTTTCACCAACCAGGAGAGTGTCACGGTCACGTTTTCTGGCTGCCAGTCTTAGGATAAAAGGACAGCTGGGAATATAAAAAACATCGTTCTGTTTATAAAATACTCTTTCCTTTGGCGTGGGCCGATCCGCCAAACTGATACCCGAGTAAAGTAATCAAATTGAAGGATTACAGTCAAGTATAGGCTGGAGTCTCGAGGATCAAATATTCGATCAATACAATTTGAGGTCCATGCGAACAGATTTGAAAATGTCGTTCAGCGATAGCGTCAAAGGAAACATTTTCTTCCCTAATAAACCTTAAGCCTACTAGATATATCGATAGCTGTATGACATCCGGTGTTTCATTTCTTGATTGATCAAATACCGGAGGGAAAAATGGCCATCAAGAAGGCTGCAGATGTTCGCATTCTTTGCAGCTAGTGGAACTGAATGGATTACTGCCGTTTTAATGATCGCTATTTGTTTATGTGCAAAGATGAACGACGGGTCCACAGTTTTAAACTCAACATTATAAGGGTGGTGGGAAACGATGCCGACGTACTGACAAGAAGTCATATGACCCCACAGACGAATATACTGACTGCATTTTTCTAAAAACATCATGCGAACCGAAAGTGATCCGTGTGATGATGTTTATTCCAGTCACGCTTTTATTGTAGATGCTCATGTGAACATATTGAATGACATGATCATACGGCTTCCAGCACTCAGCACCAACATTAGAACAATAACAGAATAGGATATATAAAACAAGGGATTACATATAATGTGTTTATTATTTCAACAGCATTTAAATAAAGTGTATGTTTCTTGTAATTCATTTCCACAAACGAAGTTTTCGTAAGCCGAAGTTAAAATTGCAATTCAGTCACTTTGCTCCACACAACATAATTACGCCATGGAAATAGTCTACTGGTTTCACAGAGGGAGCATGTTATCGGCATGCAGTCTATGGCTACATGTAGATTATATGAGCATATACGCTTTTAGTAAAGGTTGCATGTTGTAAGTCTTGGCAGTTTTTGTAATTTTGCTAACACCTCAATATTATGACTGCAGGACTAGGAAGAACTTTTTATTTTCTTTCGGGTGTTCTGATAACGTTGCTCATCGGTGGGTAAGTAAACTTCTGTACCAGTACCATGTCAGACTATCAATCGGACCCCTTAATCGGAGTTCTCGGACATGACATCGGGTAATACTCCTGGATCAATTACTACTCCTGGAGATCCTAATGAGTGTCCAAGTGTTTGTCTTCATTCAGTTCCAGAAATGGTTTATTCCAACAGTAGGCTTGTTACAAATGGCAAGAGAACATTCCCGGGTTGATTCGCATGGTTGTATCTAATATAGCTCAATCCGGTGCTAGGGACCGTGTGTTCATGGCATTCAAAATGCCCACATGAACATCTACAATAAAGGCGTGGCTGGGATACAAATCATCACATGGATAACTTTTGGTTGTTGTGTGTGTTTTTTTTTTATAAATATGCAGTCATTATATCTGTCAGTGGAATCATATGACTTCTTGTCAGTATCCCGTCATCGTTTTTCGCCAATCTTTTAATGTTGCGTTTAATTCCTACGTTTTCCTACATATGGTTAATACCTTATCCATAGCGTCTGTTCATTCGGAGTTAGTATTCATGACGATGACCAGCTGCTGGTATCATTCTCCTTTTCCAGCGAACACCGTAGATTTTGAGGACTCAATAGCCCGGTTTGGATGGCATGTTTTTTTCTTTCCATATGATCGATAGAATTGCAGAGGGGATTATCTTCGCTTCAACATATTTTGATATGCATTGGACTATTAACATTGCTGTTTTTCAACAGCCACCAGAGTATCACGTTTTCTAGCTGACGATTGTCAGTTTTAGGATAAATAGACAGTTGGGAACATAAAAAACAACAACAAACAGTTCTGTTCGTTATTTTGGGATTACACTGTCTTAGTATAGCACAAATTCTAGTTCAGAAAATTGTCCCGAGCGGAATACGAACCAGCGACCCTCAGAGTAAGGCACCTAATCGCCAGCACTATGTGTCGGCGATCTGAACCACTCGGCCAACGGGTCTCCCACAAAGTAGGAGGTAGCAGCCCGGTAGTCTTGAAAGCGAACATACAGGACCCCACTGATGGTCGTAATGACACAGGTCCCGTAGCTGAATACATAAGAAGATATATTTTTGTCATTTAGAAAGTGAACATGCTATACTCAGAGAGTGTAATCCCAAAATAACGAATATTCTGTTATACGATCACTTTCTAAATGACCAAACAAATATTTTCCTAATAAACAGTTATGTTTATAAAACAAACATTCCGTTGCCTTCATTGGGTCGATCCGCTAACATGATAGCCGAGTAAAGTAAACAAATTGAAAGATTACAGTCAAGCATATGCTCGAAGATCAAATATTCGATCAAAATTTTTCCCTCATCCAACGTGTGGACCATGCGAACAGACACAGAAATATCTTTCAGTGATATCGTGCAAGGAAACACTTTCTTCTTTTGCTGAGAAACAATTAAAGCTTAGGCCGACTGGATATTTCGACAGCTCTTATGACATATGACGGTTTAATATTTCTTGTATTAGCAGATACGGGAGGTGACGCTGGCTCTCCAGAAGGCTGCAGAAGGCTTATATTCTTTGCAGCGAGAGGAATTGAATGGAATACTGCGGTTTTATGATCTTTGAACAATTTATGCTTCTATTCAACCCCAGGCCAAGTGGAATATCATATGAGAATTGATTAGCCCTTGTATGACCGTTCTATGGAGCTTATATCTTAAAACATCTAGAACAAGTAAGAAATCAAAGATTACTCAGGTATGTAATTTGCGTACAAATGTACAAATGCCATTCTTTCGCTCGGAATGATAATTGGCGGATGACTCCCTTGGGAAATTTTGTCTACGCCACGCCCATATTTACTTCAATTTCATAACTAAGCTAAATTTGGAACTCCGTCTTGGCATATCAACTTGGATATCAAGATGAAGCTAATTCCTTATTCAATGCTAAAATATATATACTAAAACTCAATATTTTATCAGGCGACGTCATTTTACGTCATACTGGGTCATCCAAAATCATTAACAAGCTGGGTCAACGCATTTCCTTGTCGGAATCATTTCAGCTGTAATAGAAGCAGTTTGACTAATTTAAATGACTTGATCAGATAAATAACTACATTTAGAGGAGATGAATACAATGATGTGATAGAAAAGAGATAGATCATTATCTCATTTTGAAAGATACTCACATCATGCAGGATATGCAAAATGGTTTCATCCATGTAACTTATATGCTTGAACACGGCTCAAACATATAAAATCTATACAGTGGATAAGAATATGTTTCACTGTGAGGTCTTCGTGGCATGGAATACATCTTGAGGCTGACTCTTTTTTCAGTAAATGTTCGTGAGTTAATCGTCTATGGCCGATTTCACATCGCCTGATAATGGCTTGTTCATTCGCCTTAAACAACATGTTTGTGGGAATTCCAATAGTGCAATTTTAACCCACATACATGCATGTGAGCTGTTTCAACAACAATGTTAAGACATGTTTGCTCTAGAAAACAGCCGGGCCACTGTGCCAGCTAAACAATTAGCAGAATTTGTATTGTTAAATTGTAAGATTATTGGCAAAGCCAACGATTGAAATACTCTTTTGTTCAAAGAAGCTCTTGCTATCAAGCGAGAAAATCCACAATTGAACTGTGGTCTCAAAGCATCTAACGAACTCGTACTTTTCCGGTGAACATTTTTCACAATTCCTGTCATTGGCTAGTTCATGTGAGCACATTCCTGGTTAATTTCATTTTGGCTGACTTCATTGCTTAAAACATTACTCACTGTACAGTATGCTTGACTGGTTGACTGCCTTTCAAAATATACACACATAGAACCTGTTGTAAACTACCACAGTTTAGACCACAGACGGGCGAGACAAGACCCGTAACAGCAGACGGATGACGATTACAAAAATATCAACAGCGCCTTGAGTGACAACGCCGCACAACGGGAACGTCCAGAATCAGAACACTCAACCCTATATCACACCAGATACGCTACCCCAGAGATGTCACTGAAGTGAGGCTTCAACACTGAATAAGATCATTTGACTTTACGCAATATAGGACGTAGATCTGCCGTCCTGTACCCCGATACACACTCCAAGCATTGTTACAGCCAAAGATTTCTGGAAGTACCCACCCTGTTTCCAAGGGCGTCGTTAGGGAAGTCGTCTCGAAAAATCCTGAAGACGCCCATTGTTCTCCCAGTTTTGTCTGGACGGTTTTGTGCGTGAGAAGGGGTACTAAGACAAAGGAATCATCCACCCGATTATAATGAACACATATTTATCAGTATAACCTAACCAATAACAGACTTACCAACTTGTACATAGCGATTCTTCTTTACTTCTATTTATATCTCCCGCTGCTCTCTCTCATTGTTATATATTATTTAATTATTTATTTTAATATTTAGCGCTGCAAAAGAACTTAAATGAACTAAGAAATGTACCGTGAAATTTAAATAAAACGATTGATTTGATGGACCGCGAAATCCGTATGGGAAGTAAAATTTCAGACAAGTTTAAATGGAGGTGCTGGTTCTTGCAGTTCATTTCGACATCGGTGAATGAGTTTGAGACATGGCTGCTAAAGAAATGAACCCTCATATACATATCGGCCGTTGCCAGGGTTTTGTTACTATCGAAAGAGTGAAGTAATTTCACATCTCGTCTAATTAGATTTCGCTCTAGTGAGCCTCTGACAGCCTTGCAGTCCGGATACTGTGGCGAGGCCGTATGTTACCATAGCGCCGTCTAGCAGATTGGAGTAAACACAATAAGAGAACGTTATTCTTCTGGTGCTCTCCGTTTGTACCTTGTACTTAAGGACATAAGTATCTCGCTCATCTTTCTGGCGGACAAATATTATTAGACAGAGATATTGGATCTGTATCATGTATCCAGAGCACCCGCGATATCTACGAACGATGAGACTATCTGGACTTACCGAATGTCACCCTCTTCACCGTCAGTTAGATGTTTCGTTAATTAGTTTGGTGCTTAACTGTGATAAAATGAAGGTTTTGTTCCGTATTAGTCAATCATCAGCCGAAACTGTAATTTTCCCATGCACGAAAATACCAGTTGATAATAAATAGTTTATTCCAACTAGGGAACTGCACCGTGTTGCTTCCCATTTTACTATTTTTTAGTTTTCCTCCAGATGTTCGACACCATGTCCATAGAATTTTTTTCTTTCAGAATTAAACTTCAAGAGAGAGAGAGAGAGAGAAAGAGAGAGAAAGAGAGAGAGAGAATTAAGGTTTAATGTCGCGTTCAGCAATATTTCAGCTATATAGCGACGATCAAACAAAATTCTAAGTACTCAAGTCACTTAGTAATCCAACGCATGAAAACATACGCACATTAAAACTTCTGTAACAAACCGATTTCTCTCAAATAACCCAAGATGCAATCATCCCCACCCGACTAAAAAGGTCTTCCAAAGTAGTCGCTCGATAAAAAGCATCTCGTACAATCTTAAAATCTATGCATTCGATAAAAATATGTTTCACCGTGAGACCTTCATGGCATGGAATACACCTTAGGAATGGCTCGTTTTTAGTAAATGTTCGTGAGTTAATCGTGTGTGGCCGATTCTACATCGCCTGATCATGGTTTGATCGAAAAGTTTTCGGCTGTTCAGATGAGTATAGCCTACAGTTTTTTTGAACTCATGAAGTTTGTTATTATTCACAGCATCCCATAAAGATTGAAACAGCTATCTCACAAAGTACAGATAGAGGGTCTGAAATCGCTATAAACAGATGACCAGCTGATGCTATCATTATGATATTCAAGTGAACCCCGTATATGTTATTAAGAAGCATGTTTTCGATGGAATAGTTTGCTAGAGCTTTAATTGTGCGTCTTCGGATAAACACGACACTCGCGAACATGCATTTTTGCATAAAACGGGCTTTGCTCTTGAAGTAGACTGATCTGCCAATATGGTACCCGTGTAAAATAACCAAACCGATGCATTACAGTCAGGTACATTTTCGTGTTTCGAGGATCAAATATTCGATCTTCATTTTATCGACGAGAACGATAAAACATACACGAATTTTTTCTAAGAGAGCTTGTAAGGAAAAGTTGTTTTGCTTTTGGTTAAAAACAATGAAACCTATCGGGTTTTATATCTAGAAAGTTGGATGATATCCGGTTCTGCGTTTTTTTCAGGAAATACGAAGGCAAAAGAAGGTCGCCGTGGGCTCGAATAGCAACATTCTATGCAGCCAAAGGCATTGAATTGATTACTGCCGTTCTGAATTATCTCGCAGCTCCATCTTCTTGGAGTTCAACGCAAGTCTATCAGAAAAGCATTGGCTGACCCTTGTATAAATTATAACAGTTAGTTTATATCTGAGGATATCAATAATAATCATCAACTCCTTCTTTTTAATGAGTGAGAGAGTGAGTGCATATGTTTTAACATCGCTTTCAGCAATTTGTGAGTTCTATCACGGCGGTGCGCTACATGCGATAGACCCGACTCAATTTTGTTGTGGTATTCTTACAAAGTTGGCCGTAATTATGTACTACTGACCAAGTCTATATTAGTTGTTTTCCAATGTTACACTTGAAATCATATCTGGCACGGATACTGTTGTGCCATGTGCATGGGATTTCGTGTCCTGCTGCATCACGAGTTGTTGTTGTTACTGTTATTCATCATACCTGCTTGGTCTGATCTGTAAGTTTTTAATATTCAATTATTCCTTTTATAGTTCGCTTATAGTTTTCATTTGGAGCTCGCTTGATCGAATTTGGAAAAAATAATCAACCATTAGGGGTCTACTGAATTTGATCAATTCCAGTTTTATTCTACCATCGCCGTCGAAGGCCTATCCGTATCATATTATATTTCTGAATTTTCGGAGAGAATAAAAATAAATCAACTGGACGCAGTACGAGTTGTTGCTGTTGTAATTATCAGATCATTTTCAAGTGGCTGCTTGGTATGATCTGTACAGGTATATGTTTTATAATTTGGCTTTTTGGTTATTCCTTTATATGAGGGATGATTAGCTCATTTGTATGAATTTGGAAAAAAAACTTCTACTGAGTTCTATTAATTTTCAATTCAAATTTCATTTTACCGAGCATCAAGGAGTATTTTGCGATAGGATGTAACGTGCATATATGCACACATTAGGCTTATACTGGACTAAGATTAGCCCTCATGATTGTCCTCTATTACACCACAATAAGATTTTGAGGACTCAATAGCCCGGTTTGGATGGCATGTTTTTTTCTTTCCATATGATCGATAGAATTGCAGAGGGGATTATCTTCGCTTCAACATATTTTGATATGCATTGGACTATTAACATTGCTGTTTTTCAACAGCCACCAGAGTATCACGTTTTCTAGCTGACAATTGTCAGTTTTAGGATAAATAGACAGTTGGGAACATGAAAAACAACAACAAACAGTTCTGTTCGTTATTTTGGGATTACACTGTCTTAGTATAGCACAGATTCTAGTTCAGAAAATTGTCCCGAGCGGAATACGAACCAGCGACCCTCAGAGTAAGGCACCTAATCGCCAGCACTTAATGTCGCGTTCAGCAATATTTCAGCTATATAGCGACGATCAAACAAAATTCTAAGTACTCAAGTCACTTAGTAATCCAACGCATGAAAACATACACACATTAAAACTTATGTAACAAACCGATTTCTCTCAAATAACCCAAGATGCAATCATCCCCACCCGACTAAAAAGGTCTTCCGAAGTAGTCGCTCGATAAAAAGCATCTCGTACAATCTTAAAATCTATGCATTCGATAAAAATATGTTTCACCGTGAGATCTTCATGGCATGGAATACACCTTAGGAATACACCAAACCGAAGCATTACAGTCAAGTACATTTTCGTGTTTCGAGGATCAAATATTCGATCTTCATTTTATCGATGGGAACGATAAAACAGACACGAGTTTTTCTAAGAGAGCTTGTAAGGAAAAGTTGTTTTACTTTTGGTTAAAAACAATGAAACCTATCTGGTTTTATATCTAGAAAGTTGGATGATATCCGGTTCTGCGTTTTTTTCAGGAAATACGAAGGCAAAATGATATATCCCCTGCAGTTACATGTATATCTCAACAAAAGCCTACACCTATTGAGGGCAGCAATATGATCCCTGTTAATTCGTGTTCTCAGTCTAAGCTCACTAATAGGGACAGCAAAGCAGACTTAGAATCACAAGCCAGACCCATTCCATCTCTTGTGCCACCAGTCAACAACACCAATACCCAGCCAGTAAACAGAGATATTGATACTTCTGATCAGCATGCTCAGTTTGCCAGAACACTTATTATTGGTAGTTCCATTCTTCAAAGTAAGGGCACCCAAATGATGACACTCCGTGGTGCTTGTATCAAGGATGTAGAGAAAAAGATGAGTACCTTGGATTTGTCTCAGTACGAGAACATAGTGTTACAAATTGGAACCAATGATTGGCAGTTGACAAACAGTGTGGATGCCATAGTCTCATGTTATGATGACCTCTTAAACCACATTTACTACAACTCTCCAGATACAAATATCATCATTTCCAGTATATGCCCAAGAATGGATGACAGTACAGCAAATCACCTAGTCGCAGATGTAAATACACAGCTTCAAAATCTTGCTGACTACTATGGCCTGTCATTTATTAACAACGAATCAAAGTTCAGTGTGAGAAACGGAAAGCCCAACAGAGAGCTGCTCGTCGGAGATGGTCTACACTTGAGCATTAAAGGAACCTCTATGCTGATCCACAACATTAATGAGGTGATCCCAATCATCAAGAAGAACGTTCAACAAAGCTCAACGCAAACAGATCCAAGATGTTACAAATGCTGTGAAACTAATCACCTGGAGTCTTCTTGTTGGCACAAATTCCGTGTGAACGTGTAGCCAAACCGGTCACAAGTCAAAATTTTGCACCTCTAAGTGAGAAATTGGCCAAGTGCTACATATGACTGCCGTAGATAGCTGTAGGTCATTGACACAATCTGAGGGGCCAAAACAACTGATATCATACAGTGCTAGTCCTTTTATCAAACAACACACTGTTGCAGATTCAGTAAAATCACACGTTCGTTCAAATCGTTTTAACATTCCGACTAGCATATGTGCTGAATGCAACTATATACATGATCAATGCGAGTGCTCTTTTCAGTGCAAATCACTTTGTGCAAGCCCATCCATCAGAGATATGCCACTGTTGACATTCAGTGACGAAATGCGCGGAACATTTAACTGTACTAAGTCTGACAATATTGTTCATATGGAACACTGCAGTTCTGATGAAGTCTCCACATGTATATCTAATATTGCCAAAACTATCCCTGAGTGCCCTGTGAAAGTGAATGCAAGTGTGAATAATCATGATTATACTTGTCACTTAATTAGAAATAGGTTTAATGATGTCAGTCAGTCATTTCCTGTAGTTATTGATATCCTTAATATCCTCACTTATGTTAATACACTTGACTGCTTGTCATATATTAGTATATTTTGCTATGCACAGCCACCAAGTACGTCCAAGAATGTAAATGGCAACTTTTTCTCTTTTGACAGCCTTCAAAAACTTTGAAATGTTAAACGTAACTTTTTATCGTGCGACATCGATCTTGGGCTACCGAACAAAGGGTTGAGAATAGGTCAACTGAATATCAGGCATTTAATCCCCAAAGTTGATCAGCTGGACATTTTATTGACAAAGAGAAAACAAGAGATTGATATCTTAGGTCTCACTGAAACGTTTTTGAAAAAGCGCCATGGTAAAAATATGCTTAATATCTCTGGGTATGTTTTTGAAAGAAAAGACAGAAAGAAAAGATGGGGTGGCGGTGTAGCAGCATATATATCAGAAAATGTGCCATATATCAGAGGCGAGGATCTGGAAAACTCACTAGAAGTTATGTGGCTGGAAATACAACTCCCTAAGTCCAAACCCTTCCTTCTCGGCTTTGTTTACAGACCCCCAAATGCTCTCGCTCAATGGATACCAGATTATGAGGAAATGATGGAAAATGTCTTCTCGGAGGATAAAGAAATCATAATCCTTGGCGATTTTAATATAGACCTGGCCAACAATACTCCAAATAGATGGGCCGAATGCTGTCAAACTTTTACATTTACTCAATTAATTGACAAACCCTCAAGGCTAACTCGCAGCACTGCCACACTTATTGACCATGTTTACTCAACCAATGCGGAATTTTTTGTCTATAGTGACATTATAGATCTTTCTCTTAGTGACCACAAAGCTGTATTCTTTTCTCGAAAAGGTAACTACAATGCTATGGATCTTCCCATAAAACAATTACATACAGAGCTACGAAAAACTTTGACATCGATAAATTCCGGAACGAACTTTTAGAAGAAGACTTTTTACCTATTTCTGTATGTACAAACCCTGACATAGCCTTAGATGTTTGGTCAAAAACTTTTCTCAAAGTCCTTGACCGAAATGCACCACTGAAGCATAAACGAGTGAAACGTATAAAACAACCAGAATGGTTAAACGAGGAGATATTGCATACAATGAAAAATAGAGATGAACTTTCCAAACAATCTAATTCTGATCAGTCAAAGCAAGCTAAAAACTCTGTAAATGGGCTTAAACACAAGGTGAAAAGAGATTACTTAAGAACTATTATCCAAAATAGTAGGAACAGTAACCCATTGAACATTATTAACAAGTTGAATTCAAAACCTAATAATGCCTTCCCAACTTCAATTATTAATGGTGACGATCAGTACTCTGAACCTTCTGATATTGCTAATGAACTTAACAACTTCTTTATAGATTCTGCTGAACGTCTTCTGCCCCATGATACTTCTGATCCCTTGCCTTCTCTAGACAGACTAAGAGATTTTGTATCAAACAAACTACCTCCTGGAAATGGATTTTACATTCCTCCAGTAACCCCTCAATATGTTGCTAGCTACGTTGCCAGTCTTGATGCCACAAAAAGTATTGGCCTTGATAATCTGGGTCCCAGGTTCCTAAAAGCAAGTGCTGACATAATAGCTCCAAATTTAACAATAATAATGAATCTTAGCATTAAAACAGGCATTTTCCCGGACAGTTGGAAGAAATCAAAAATAAATCCTCTACACAAAAGTGGGTCTGTGAGCAAGGCTGAGAACTATCGTCCCATTTCAATTCTCCCTATTCTATCTAAGCTCCTTGAACGGCATGTACATGATAGGATATATACATTCATAACCTCTCATGATCTGTTAAGTGAATCTCAATCTGGATTTCGACCACAGCACTCCTGTTTTACCGCACTGACTAACCTGATAGAAAAATGGTCACAAGCCATTAATGACGAAAAAATAGTTGGGTCCGTCATGATTGATTTCAAGAAGGCGTTTGACTTGATAGGCCATAACCTTCTTCTGGCTAAACTAAAAATTTATGGTTTCAATGAGACTGCATTAAGATGGATGTCCTCCTATCAAAGTTGAAGATTTCAGAAAGTTTGCCTTGGCAATGTTTTATCTGAACCTCTGACTGTCAAAACAGGTGTACCCCAAGGTTCAATTCTTGGACCTCTATTATTTATCCTGTATATGAATGACTTTATTTTATGTATTGATGATTGTGATGTTGAAACATATGCCGATGACACTACTATTCATGCCTCATCAAAATATTTGCCAGTCTTAGAAGATAAAATTAACAATGGTATGCATCAAGCTTGTACATGGTGCACTGAAAACAAAATGGTTATCAATCCGGTTAAAACTAAAGCAATGTTAATTGGATCTTCTCAGAAACTAAGACAATGCGGTGGGAATTCTTTTAACATCACAGTCAATGACAATCTTATTGATAATGTTGACCAACAAAAATTACTTGGCCTTCACCTGGATAAAAATCTGTCTTGGCAATCTCATGTTAACCATGTATGTACCACTATCTCTAGGTTACTATCTGTCCTGAGGAAACATAAGAAACTTCTGTCACAAAACTCAAGGCTATTATTTTATAATGGCTACAATGCACCTCGCATCAATTACTGTCTCAGTATCTGGGGAAACTGTTCAAATCAGCTGCTAAACAGAATACGCAAACTCCAGAAGTCTGCTGCTCGCCTTATCCTGGACAGGCCTTAGCTCACACCGTCAGAAGAACTCTTCAGGACACTACAATGGCAAACTGTTTTTGAACTAGTTCAGTATCATAAAAGTCTAACAGTCTACAAATCACTGAATGGGTTTTATCCAGATTATATGAATCAACTGTTTACTTATAACCCTACTCCATACAGAAAGCTTAGATCTGCCACCACCAATATACTCAAAGTCCCTTTCCCACGTACTGAAATGTTTAAGAAAAGTCTGTCATACTCTGGGCCAGTCCTTTGGAATTCTTTACCCCCTGAAACACAACAAGCTTCTTCAGTTCAAAGCTTCAAACTTTGTATTTGAAACACAGGGCAACATAAAATGTATGTGTTAAACTAAATGTCCATGTATATATTGCAATCGATGTATGTTTATATTGTATATCCTTTAAGATGTATGTTGCCTCTTGGTTTGTGTGTGTGTGTGTTTGGAGGGCCTCCAGGAAGATCAGCATTTACTGCTGACTGAGTGTACCGTGTACATCACCCTCAGTAAATAAAGATTATTATTATTATTATGCATACTGCTTATGATAGTCTTGTTATATTTACAATAAAGACAGTTTTTTGATGTGGTACATCCCCTTGTTACTGCCGTGGTACATCCCCTTGTTACTGCCTTTTATTATCGTAACAATATTGTCTCTTTGAATATCTCATGTGATCTTGATGTGAAGCAAAGCGAGGTAGAATTAGAAAATTAAAAGATACTTACTTGTAAGTTGAAGTTTGATTGGAATTCTACCGAGCTTTGAAGTTCACGAAGAGATCACATCCCTCCCTTTTTGCTGTTATGCTTTTATCTGTACACTTGGGAGTTCCCTCCCTTGGGGTTGTGACAATATTGTCACTCTTAAGCTTCAAAATATGCCTACTGGTGAGATCTCGTGCAATCTCATGTGATCCCTTCGTGTCCATTCCATCGCAAAAAAAGAATTCGTTTGACAGTCTTACGGTTCTTACTCGAGCGTGGTCTTCAGTAGCCGTTTTGTTTACTGATCCACTGCATTCGTCAGCGGAGTTGGTCAGACAATCAACCACTTAAATCTGCCAGCACGGCAGACCAGAGCATGTACCGCGACGTCAAATTTACCTCAGTTGCCTTTTGAAAGACTGGGAATGACTGCTGTGTGTCGAGCATTTACTCGAAGTTTAGTGCTGTTACTTGTTGCGTTTAATAGTATTCTATTGCAGTGGTGAATGGGAACGGAGCAATGCTGGACAAAGTCTTTGCTGCCTTGAAACGGCTGTCATTCGAGCCCACGCTCATGTTTGGTGTTAAATGCAGTACCGGTAGATCAATAAACCGATTGTTCATCTTTCCACACAATTTGCCTTCGTTTTTTTACTAATTAGTTTAGCTACCTCAACAGATCACGGGAAATGGTAAATTAATCTCTTCACAGTTTAAAACAATTGAACCAACAATTTATCACAGCGCATTATATATTGGCTTGCCAAACCAATGTCCCACGGCCTAACTATACTATGGAATTGAATTGTATTTATTAAATTTCATGGAATGAGTACAACTTTCCAATATTACCTCTCCTTCTAATTGGTAAAATATATTATATGCGCTCTTGGTATATTTAATATATATGGAATGATCTATCCTCCTCATTACATGGTCAATATATAAGAAAAGTTCGCACATTTTCAGGGCCAGGATGAGCTGAAATGCAGTGCATATAAACAGACATTGAATTTAATTGATTTTAGAAACTAAAGCAATTAAGGAGAATCAGGAGCTTCGAGATTTTCGAAATTTTTTGCGAAGTCTAAATTTCCAAAAACGCTCCTCATCATTATAATGACCAAATTTTATGACACAATGATACCATGAGACATGAAATGACAAAATGTAAAAACAAAAATTTGAAAAATGTTTTCAATACCTTTGTGAAGCAAAAATGAAACGAAATGACAAAGAATTTCGGAAGCGACTTTCAGAAAATAAATATTATAGCAGGCCAGGAAAAGGATAAAAAAAATGTCTCAACTAAGTTTTGGAGACCCTACGAGCAAAATTATCCATTTCGCCTGAAGCACGTGGCCGTACTTTCATATTCGACTG
This sequence comes from Hanleya hanleyi, assembly GCA_036873755.1. Taxonomy (NCBI): domain Eukaryota; kingdom Metazoa; phylum Mollusca; class Polyplacophora; order Lepidopleurida; family Hanleyidae; genus Hanleya; species Hanleya hanleyi. The sequence goes on from JAVTVY010007790.1 coordinate 44,167, forward strand.
TGCACGTGAACACAAAATACCGCTGAAATTTCGCCATTTTGGCTCCGACGTCACAAGGAAATAAAGATAATTCAATAGAAAATAAACTACAGCAGATATTAAATTCAAATTTTCCACAAATACACAGTTAGATACGTACATTTAAGTCCATCTGTTGGCAAAGAAATCGAATTCAGCGCTTTGAAATCACACAGGTCGGAAAGTGACAGTGCGTGCTTCTTTCCCAAACAAGGTGACCCATCACATGTTAATAATATTCATACGCGCAAGTAGGCATGTCGAAGATATCGTCCATAACATGTATAAACATCAAAGAGGCATCATAATTCAGTAAAATATGGTGATATTTAGAATACAAAATATTTAATTCGACAGTTTCATTGCAGAAAATCATTTTTGGAAACCTCCCTGGAGATGTACTTTTTCCAGCCGCCTTACTCTAATATCCTGTCGCCTTCTTATCGAGAAATCGCACGAGATCAATAATTTGGTCAAACTCAGGAAAACCAGATCATCCGTCTAATTACATCAAATTTAGACAACAAAGATGGTAGTATAGTGAATTTTGGTGAGTAGCCTCCACACCTGAATGGTTGTGCATTCCGATCGCATGTTCTGAAAGCGTTTGTCGATGAGAATGGGTGAACATAAACTTGCTTACCTCAATGCCATTAACCCTCCTGAACACGTGCCAACAACAACAAGAACATGTTGAATGACTGTCTCATTCAGATGGACTTTGATTGACAGGTGTTCAGTTTTCTGTGAAGGGTTAATGCATCGAGGCCGGAAAAAGTCCACCTGAGCAGGAAGAAATGTGAATCGCCATTTTTCTGAACAATTCAGTTGGTTTGACCACGTGTAGCATTGTGTATTTCCCAAAAATTTCAAGTAGGTCATTCTTATTTGACCTCAACGAAGAGATGATGCAACTTTATTCGTGAGTTAAACAGTCACCACTTTTCTTCAATTTTCAAATTTTACTTCAAGAAATCCACTACATTTTTTGTCAATTTTCCTCCACAAGGTCATTTTTTCGAGTTAGTTCAAAGAAATAGTCATATTTTCTTGTGTTTAGTTGTGTTTTCTATCTTTCTGAGATAAAATAATGCGCCCTTGATAATTTAGTGCCTTTTTAAAAATTTCAACCTGACCAAAAAAATGTCAAAATCTTTCACATCCTGATTCCCCTTAAAGTTGTCGGCGATCCTAATCAACAAGGGCTGATCAAACAATTGTCCATTGCAATTGTTCACATGGTGAGGAGGCCAGACAAGGAAACAGAATCTATAATACAAGGCTTTTCTGTCCGGATCATTATATTACACATATAGCCTCCAAACGATAATCATGGTCAGTCTCCACATTTCGTGTAACACTCACATGTTCATCAAGGGAAGCATTTAATTGCATGGTTGTTGTGTTTTACTACCCACAATCTCCTGAAGCATAGGTAATTTCCAGGGTTAGCTATCAATGTGAGCGATCCGCTATGTACATTTCACAAAGACGTCCACTGTAATGGACAACAGCAGAATACTGCCAACCACATTCTTTATTGCGACGGAATGGACATTCGAACTCCTTTGTTATTCTAAAAGTTTTATGCTAATGTTGAAAGTTAACGCTGTTGTAAGAACCTTAATAACTGACCCACAAACTAAAACAACAGCTGGGAGTTAAGGATGTCCGCTGGTGGTTTTTGGCCTTGGCAGCCATTTTGACTGTTTTTCCTATTGGGTTATCTCCAATTCCGATGTTAAGATATAGGGGTTTCCTTTAAAAGCCTTCTAGCCCAGAATTTTACACAGAAACATCCATCTAATTTGATTAATTTTGATAGACACTGTGATTATCTGTAAACAGAATATAAGAAAAAGTTAATTATTATTTATATAAATTTTTCATGAATATGCTTCAAAACTAGGGCTATTCCCTATGATTTCTGGGTTATCAAATTGAGCATGGGTCAGTCCACTTAACGTTGCCTACAGCCAAACAATGCACACCAACCTATATTTTTTTCTTTGTTTTTTCTCTCATATTACACAACTATGAATGCATCAACACACGTTATTCTAAAAGTTAATTACTTTGATTTACCACCAGCGGACATCCTTAAAGGCAAGGACCAAGCTACAGCGGCAGTGTGAGCGGCTGGCGCACGCAACATCCTCCGGAATATTAAAACGTGCAAAGTCAGCGCTTTGACAAATCACAATTTTGACGTCTACACAAAGTACAGTTTTACTGTTCCTTCGGCAGACGTTAATACATTTGTAGTGCCTAGTTTTTGCCGTCAACAGATTCTCCATCACTCCGTTTATTATAGCCTTATTATAATTGTTATATTGTGTTTGAAAAAAATTTCAATCCTCTGCGTTCCTTGCGCTTCACGGAAACTATCGAGTTTCGCCGGACTCACTGGAGCGTGGGAAAAATATCATATGTTCATTCATAAATGTATGGTGTCATCACTCGTCATCATACGGAGCCAACCCACAATTCTGCGCCAGACCGTACCAATCCATTTTTTGTCACTGTAGACTTTTTCATTCTCCAAATTAAAAAAAAAAAAATTCAGGAAACATCTTGTGGAAACTGAAACTTAGTATTTCAGGATCTTGTGGAAACTGAAACTTAGTATTTCAGGTATATATTCATGTAGGTTTAAAGTCAATTACCGCAAGTTTTATTGCAGTTATGATTATTATTAATATTTTTTTAAATTATTACCTTATATAACTTGGCATGATTAAACAGTAGTATATACATAGTACAAGTAAATAACCATCACATAGTGACAAATACATATTTTTGATACATAACATGTCGAGGTATGGTAATTAACTATTTAGTAATAGTATATTTAGTGATAGTACATGTTTACGTTATTGAACATCACATAGTGAAAAGCACATTTATCCATGGTAAACATAGATCCTCAGGTTAATACTAGATGTAACTGTTATCCTAAGGGATAACTGAGATACACCCCGCCCTGCAAGACACAAGTCTCCCGTTCCGAGTAATATTTCAATACAGCATAAATAAAACCCAAATGTGTGAATCGCATGGTAAATGTATTAAAATAGAAGCAAAATTTTAGGAGTATTAGTCCGGACAAATTTGTATCTACATGATGTACAAGCCGA
>JAVTVY010007791.1:0-43232 GCA_036873755.1 Hanleya hanleyi
TTTGACATGTGGTCAGTCATCGCTAGCTGGGCTGTTGTACTGGTGAATTGCGGGGTCCCCCCAATAACAACCATGATGGCGTTAGAACCTTACATTGACTACTGCTTTTGTTCTGGTTCAACTTCTTGTCCTTACATCGTGAATCTGCAGTAGCGCAAATTACAGCTTCGGACAGGTAGTTCTTCGGCACGTGATTTCCGGGTCTTGGAGCATTAGATGTTCAGGGCTTAGACTTGTTCCTACTCGGGGTATTAGGACACAGAGAACATTATTTGTTGTAGTTCAGACCCGAGATGTACCATATTTGCTCGAATAAATAACATTGTGGAAACACTTTCAGTGCAAAAACAGGAATGTCTTCTAACGTTGAATATTTCAAAGCAACTCCTTATAACGTTGAGTAATGGAATGTATGCTGCGAAGCCCGAAAATCACCATAGGTTTGGTGTTTTCCAGCTTGATTTACCATTTCTGTTATTTCCCAAGGACAAACACTTGCTACGTGTATTGTAAGTACCCGGGTAGCTATTACATCTGTTAAGAGTCACTGATTGCAGTATCGTCAACGAGTCTGAGAAACCAGACTGATCTAAGCAAGTCGCTTCTAATTCCTGTATGTTATAAATCCATTTGGAAAACTCGAGTACATGAACGGAAGTGATGTACAGCTTTCCAGCTTTCTATTTTGCGAGATGGAAAGCTCGAATACGGGAGAGAAGCAAATCGAGTTCTCCATCTTTCTACTTTCAATTTTACGAGTGGGAAAGTCGAATCATCTTATTGGCAATTTGTTCTTCAAATTATTCAACTTGACTGGGTGCTGCTTTGTTGGTTCGTCGCGATTTAGCTGGAAATTTGTGAAAAGCCACGTTAAAACTTAGCTCACTCACTCACTCACTCGAATCATTCGATCTTTCGCGGTATTACGTAAGGTCATTTCAAGACATCGTATCTGGTTAAGGGAGATTATCCACACAGAATCGTTCTCGCACTCCTCCATATGCGTTCTTCAATTTATCCATTTGCATACGGTCGTTTTACATCATATCTGCCTGTATTATATACGATGTCGATCCAACATAGATCATTTGCACGGAATTTTGACATTAACAATCCAAGCAAACGTATTCTGGCAGTTGATCCATCGAGGTCGAAGGCTTTTACATTGTCAACATATTTTTCTAGCGTTAATAAGATGACTAAGACATAAAAAACGCACAAGGAAATTATGCTTGCTTCATTGCGATAGTTCTTTTTGATCCAGACAATTAAACGCAGCGTGCAAATCCCTACAGTATTGATAGTAAGAGTGCGTGAAAGTGGGCGATTTCCTGAGCAAATCGTTGTAGTTGGCAGGTGGACTTAACGGTATTCAATGGAAAACGATTGATATATTTATGTAACTCATTAATAGGGTGGTGGAAAACATTATTACCCCACAAGCAAATTTGTATTCAATATCTAGATTGTGTTTGGTTAAAAGGTCGGGTCGTATAAACCCATACACCCCGAGTGATGTCTTGCTACGCGGGGTATATAGAAAACAACTCACGTGCGATTGGAAACGACGCTCTCGGTTCGAAAGTTCAGCTGACCATATCTCAATATTTATGGAATAACATTCGTTCATTCGTCAAAATTTGAAGGAATAAAGTCATACTGCATTATTTTCACTGAAGTTTCCGACACATACACCCTCATACACGACACATACACCCTCATACACCCTTCGGCTGACGCCTCAGGGTGTATGAGTTTCAGGGAGGGTCGTAACTTTCCATACACCCTGGGGAAAACCTGAATAACTAATAATGCCGGAGTACTGACAAGAAGTTATATGACCCATCAGAACAATATACTGACGGCATATTTTTTAAAACATCAAGCGAACCACAAAGGATCCCTGTGATGATTTGTATGTCAACCACGCCTTTATTGTAGTTGTTCGTGTGGACATCTTGAATGAGCACCGGCTTGAGCGGTATTAATAACAAATATTACAAAACGATGATGTAATTGCCATTTTCCCTTGTGTGTTGTCGTATACGATGTAGATATGTCAAGATTCTGTGTCAGCCATTGACATCTATAGCCAAAACCTGGCAGTGGTTAATATTTTAGCTATCTTATAGATGTCTACCATAGCATAACTGTCTTGCCTCCATTTAACCCAGTTAGACTATTAACCTTATAAGCATCCTGTAATTACAAGCGTCTAGTCCGTCATTCATAATCCAGCCGTCGTCCATTAGAGAATATCCGCGTCCATAATCCAAAGACCTATTCCATTTTCCACATAACAGTATTAGCACCAAATTCAAAAAGACAATCATAGTATACATAAACATAGGCTATTTGCTATTACAATACAACCGGACCGGGTTGAAGACTTGCCATTAATCGATGCCGAGAATAAGTGTTTCAAAATCCTCTGGTGCCGTATAGCGAATCCACTCCAGTCCGAAAAACTTTTCCTCTTGCCAAAGCAAACATGACCGGACAACATACAGACACTTGACGAAGCTCGGAAAACAGGCACTCCCGGAAGCTGGAGTTGAGATTAACTGGTCTGCCATGTGAAGCCCACTCGCGGAACATCGATTTGCATGAGAAAAATTGAAAATCCTAAATGGACAATCTTGTTGAAAGTCATGACCACCAAACGGTATTCATGAACTTGTCGTCAAAGGCTAGTACGGACTATTTTGTTGCTTGAATCAGTATTGGTGAATAATAACGATTCCTAAGATAGTAAATCAAGCTGTTCTGCCAATATCATTGGAAATTATGTAACTATTCTGGCTTACTGATACCTCATGGTAAGGCCTATGTAAATTGGGTCATTTATTGCCACTTTAGGGTTTCAAAATCGTCAAGTCAGGGGTAATATTCCCAATCAATAACCCACAAACGGGCCTAGAACATATTTCAATGAAATGCACTGCAGATAAATCTACCGATACTGAAGTATTATAAAATGAAAAACCATTACATTGTATGTTATTTGTTACTCGTAGCAGAATCCCGGGCCTATATGAAGTGATCACTTTGTTGTTTTCTTTGCTCAAAGAACAATAAATTCTTGTTGTTCCGACCTCTGAGGTTCTCATTGAAACTTAAGTTACAAAGAACTTCTATAGCAGTATGTACATGTAGCGCTCAGATGGTTTGAAGAAAATTGGATATTTCACTAGGATTTGTGAGCAAACAGATTCGGTTCTTTTTCTCAGAAATTAATCTGGCGGGCGACCGGATGCTTTAGAAAAAACACACCGACGATCCATTTCAATCAAGCAGGCAACGTGGAACGGCAATAGACGTGCCAGAGAAAAGAGAAAGAGATCACGGCGAGACATTGGAAAATAGAAAATACATTTTTGTGTACCCTTCCTATCACGCAGCGTAAATCAGGCGACCGATAGTATTAATATCAAGCCGATGCGGTTTCGTTGATCTGACATATTCTCCGCATAAAGCTTCTGATTTCTTCAATGTTAACACATTTGATTATCTTAGACATACATGTATGTAATCCTACACGACGCCAAAAACCGCCGTTTTGTATGTTGGCGTTTCCAATGCGACTGCTGTAACGTCCGGCTGCCGTATTCTTTCAGCAAAACTCGGAGATGAGGGCCATTTACTTATAAAGTGATCGTGTTAATCTGATGCTCAGTTCAGTTTATGAGGAATCAGGTTGACAATATCTCTTACGTCATCAAGACCATTCACCGAGAAACCCAATAACGGAAGCATTTATACTATTGATTGCCCCGAGCTTTGAGAATGCGGTTTTCCTGGATATTTGACAAGCTAATCCCTAACAGAAAGGCGAGTGAAGATTATTCACTTATTCCTGCTCCTTGTAATAGTATCCTTACCAGACTGCCTCCGGGTCTTGGGAAAGCTCCCATTAAAATAATAAGACAATCGCAATCCTCCAGAGTAATTACCATTTCGTTCTTGTTACATAATAGTATTGCCCCAAGTCTGCATGATTAATTACGATAGAGATATAAATGTGACCACTATATATGTACCAAGGAGATTTATTCTCCCGTCGATACTTTTGTCCAACGTATTCCAATTGAAGCAGGTCTGTATACTTGCCATACAGATTGTAATAATAACTGTTTCATAGATAAATTACCCGGGTGGCGAGAAGGGGAAATAACCTTGCAATATTCCATATCTCTCATGTAACTATATGCTCTCTGAATTCACCGTTCAGAGTTATTGATATGACTGTCTGGACATCCTGGAATAGACTCCAATAACTCTATATCTAGAGCTGCTGTGGAGGTGCAGATTTTGTACTATTATGTCTCTGAGCTCTCGTGCATATTCCATACAACGGTAGCTTGTCTATTTGGTTCAATATCTAAGATCATCTCAGTCTGTGTACATGTTTCAGTGCACGTTGGTGGTCAATGAGTGTATAGGCCTATCAGAAGTCAAGAACATTGTTGGCCGTTTTGCTAACAAAAGTGGGCAGCATCTGAACTCACAAATATCAGCTCCGTTTGGTAGGTGTGCAGAGCTATTGTATTGCCAGAGATCTTTGAGTGATTTGTTCCGCTTAAGTTGGTATTAGGGTCCGTGTGTTCACATCATTCCATGAAAGAGGAGGCATAGAATGACCAATGAAATCGGAAACTCATTGATGGATCTTGGTGTATGTCTATGGATATACTGTCGTCCAACTATCAACCTATCGGGTCATAGGAGTTCTTGTCCAATGACGCAGCCCATTGTCCACACTGCCATAGCGTACTGTTGTTTTTGTTACTATTATATTTCATGAGAAATTATCCTGCCACAGCTGGTTGAAATATGTCACATTTGACACCCGGTAAGTTATCGTGCCACAGGTGGCACATAAACCTCAAACTTGTCACCTGGTAAATTATCCTGCCAGAGCTGGCTTATGATAGCAAGCGTCAGATCCGACATTCAATATTCAGTCCTCCATAAAAAAAATTCGCATCAATAATCGAAAGACCTATTTCGTATGACAGTTACCACCAATTCTAAATGTGTATGAAATAAAATAATAAATACAGGGATGGTTTCGTACAAGGGAGAAGCGGTCAACAGTTTTCAATGATGTCAGCAGTACATGATATTTGTCATTCAATATATCCACATGAACGGCTACATTAAAAGCGTGGCTGGGATGCAAATCACACAGGTATCAGTTTTGGTTCTTGTGATGTTTTTAGAAATATACAGTCAGTATATTTGTCTGTGCAGTCATATACCTTCTTGTCAGTAAGCCGGCATCGTTTTCCACCACCCTTTTATTGTTGCGTTTAAGAGTTGCCTGTGTATCGTGAGATTCTGCTGGTGTTCTCTGGGGCTTGCTCTCTGTACAAATCATTGTGATTGTAGTTTTGTGACAAGTAAACCTGGTGGAGAATGAAGAGCTTGGTCGGCGTCGGACCTCACATGTATTTGTCCTGAACACGAAATTGCATTCAATAATACTCCCTTGTTTGGGTCGTTTTTGAAACCTGGCGGTCGCATAGTTCATTATTGGCCAACAAATGACTTGATAGGGCTATTATTACATCCTCACTCTGGAATATTTGTATTTAATACCGCTCAAGCCGGTGCTGGGGTCCGTGTGATCATGTGACTCAATATATCCACATGAACAGCTACAATAAAAGCATGGCTAGGATACTGTCGTAGAAAGGTGCGCCCCGCCTAGCAACACACAGAACGATAGAGAGCTAAAATATCCCCCTTTAAAATCCTCCCTCCATTCCAACCCGAATTCTTAATATACGTCTCATGTCTACGAAATCCCACCCTCGCCTGACAAAACCAGTGCATGCACCGAAGATCTATATTCGGGCCTAAACCGGTTTGGGGAAGTTCTGTCGGAACTAGCCTGGATGAGGCAATCTCCTGGCATGTACGATTATTTCGCTATACCAGGGATTAACATTCTCGAGCGTATAGCTATCTCTACAACACCCCTCCCCGTTTTCTTTTTGACGAAGATCTTACTTCGCCCTTCTAAAACCCTTCCCTATCCCAGGCAACCGCCGTTCCAGCGCTGCTAACAATTACTGAAATATGGGACAAAGACGTGAATTCTCCATGTTATATCACATGTGTCAAAATCCGTAACATACAGTGTACAAAAGTACACTACTTCCTAAAAGTACCCAACTTCAATAAAATGGTAACCACCCACTAGTCCAGTCTCATTAACAGACTGTCTATAATTACACCAAAACCCACTAAAAATCTCGCTCAAATGGCCAGCCTCATGGGACTGATCACTTTATTTCTCAAAAATATAATGCGCGGGTCAGTCTACCAGCTTTACGACCCCAATAAATACAAAAAACATCATCCAACCCACAACTGGTATTGCAGGCCAGCCTACCAGCTACATGGCCGCACTAAACACCAGAACATCATACAATCCACGACTGGAACAAGCATCTAAACTACTACTTGTCCAGACTATAATTTGGGCTCCCATTCTCCCTCCCCTAATAATTTCAAGGCTTTCGTCAGCAGCCAACAATTTCGGGCGGAAGGGCCCTCCAAGGACGCACGCACGAAGAGCCAGCACCTCGTGTGCGCGCAACACGCATGATAGCCCAACGTACACACGCCCTCGCAAATGGCTACCCCCGAGAGAGAATATCTGTAGAGGAAGAACATACCCATAATTGCTACACCTCCACAGGTATCAAGCTCACACTCACAAAGTCATTGAGCTCATAACTAGAAGAGGGTTGAGACTATCATCGAATAATGACGCATGTATTCACTCCTCGAGTGGTGGCTATCCTGCCCACCGGATTCACAATAAATCATAAAGCGTACTACAAAATATCGGATAGACAACTCTCACCAGGGCTTCATGGCGAAGACATGGGATGAAGAGGGACGTCTTCCTCAACCCCAGGTCTCCGACATGGCTATCCGCACTACATATTCTCATACTATATCTTCTCCAAGTCACTCCATATATTAACTCCACCACATAGACTTCCAGGAACGTGCCACATAGCTTAACACACACAAAAAACCCCACAAAGAGCACACAGTTATAAAATCTCAGAAGGAGTCGCACAGAAACGTCATTAACGCGTAAGTCCACCATACAGAATCTTCATACATAGAACTACACAGCAACTATCCAACACAGACGTCCAGCGCCCGGTTCACTCAGATAGACTACATAAACACACCTAGTTCATCACAACGCATCAAATTCTCCCATAACACACTACCCGTATAACGCCGCAATGCAAATCACAATTTCCGAACAACATCCAACTTCCGAATACACACCAGAGTTCTCCAACACACACCATAATTCTAGAACAATAGTTCCGAAATAAACATTACATTACACAACACATTACCAACAATTTGAGTCGAGAATTTTATATATTTTTTCTCAATTCCACAATGCCTCAAACAAACATCCTGTACAACAAAATCAAATCAATCCATCACTAGGATAATTTCACATAGAAAATCAAAACCTAATACAATACATCCATCACTGCATACACGTGATGGCACATATCCATATATCCCCACAAAGCTGACACTATACTACATCTCTCCAGACGCATACACAAAATGCGTCACCAATGGCCCATCAACTAGCTTCACCATTTATCAGTTACTGGCAGAGCGAAATGGAACCCAGATTAAACAAGTCATCATTCCATAAAAATTCAAACTGTAAAATCCTTCGTTTCCCCAATAACCAAGGACTTATCTCTAAAATCTACAACACATTCATAGGCTGACAGGAAGTCGAAGCCTAGCAACAGATCGTCAACCAAGGGTGCCACGACTATATTCCCAGTACAGAGAAAATCGGAGATGGAAAACGGGACCTGCCGAACTAGCATTCCCATACTGGTCATTCCTCGAAATGCACCAGTCAACCGAATAGGCGAAGACGACAACCCCTGGAGACCCAGTTTAGCAAATAAATGTTCACTCATGACGATGACTTGGGCGGCCGTGTCTACCACAGCAGTCACCGCCAAAGACCCAACCTTCACTGGAATGGACATCGCCCACCCCTGGGAACGATACAGAGTAACATCTCTAACTGCTGCAGTAAGTTCAGTAACACCTGCCTCGTCCCCTGTGGACGACCCCACACCGCCATTTGCAGTTGCTAATTCAGCCCACCCATCTAAACCATGTCTAGCAGGACAAAAACGGCTTATGTGGCCGGGTTTACGGCACGAGTAACAGAGTCGCGGTGGACGGAAGGGTCGCGATTACCGACGGCGAGGGGACCTCTTATTTATCCCTTCCCCTTATGCTGGGTCGACATCGGGCCTTACAGACTAGTCTGTTGTGTTAAATGCCGTCATTTACATCTGACGAAGATACAGCTCACCAATCTCCAATGTACGAGTTGTCATAGCGAAACCGCTCACCAATTACCAGTATACGAGTTGTCAGAGCATTTCCACCATAGCTCTCTAGATTTGTATCTAATACCGCTTATGCCGGTGCTAGGGGCCGTGTGGTCATATCATCCAAGTTGCCACATGAACAGGTACAATAATAGCGTACCTGAGATACAACACATATCACGAATCGTTAGATTCTTGGTATGTGCTTTAGAATAGGTTAACCATAAGACTATTCTGTGAAGTCATGTGACGCAGTCAGTATGTCGGCACCTCTTCCCACTTCCCTTATATGTGTTGTAATTACAAGCATCAGGAAAAGCCTCCCCCACTGAATCAACATTAACAGTCCTACATGTGACCGTCTGAAAACCCAAGTCTCTCAGATTATATCGTGAGGAGTTTACATAAGTCAAGGCTTGTTGTGGGACTCTTTTCCATAGCAAATCTCACAGCTTGTATTTCCCTACATGCCCTAAGAAAATGTTCCATCGCTACTGACTCAATAATCTTTTCCGATGCATTCGGATACCCGCCCCTTGCCAACCTAGCGCATCTAAAAGCAAACTCCTCTAAAGTATCCTCGGGATCCTGGCACTATTTCAATTTACGACTAATTATGAATAGGGCACTAAAGAAACCCAGGGTGGGTCTGGGGGACAGCCTATTTATCATTTGTGCCCGGAAAAAAGTCAGGCCACCTGTGTTCAACATAAATACACTTTCAATCAACACTGTTTCCCGTGCCTGGAGGAATACAACACAGAATACAAACTGAATTTTAGACTGGACCAAATCGAGGAGTTAAGGAGGTAATAACTCCCGAGTTCAAATACAAACAGGAAATAGTCTGTCTCGAGATGGTAAACTGCATCAAAATTTTAACTCACTCGCTCAACATCATAAACAACCTTCAGTCTACCATTCAGACCCCTCACGGATGAAACATAGGCACGATCTCATTCAATTTCAAACAAAACATAATTTCCTGAACTAATCCCAGAGAAGGGAGAAAACTAAAACAAGAAATACAGGTCATTAACTCAATTCAAAAGGATTGAGGAAATTACAAGCGTCTAGTCCGTCATTCATAATCCAGCCGTCGTCCATTAGAGAATATCCGCGTCCATAATCCAAAGACCTATTCCATTTTCCATATAACAGTATTAGCACCAAATTCAAAAAGACAATCATAGTATACATAAACATAAGCTTGTTTCCTGCAAGAGAGAAGCGTGACTGACAATGCCCCAAACTAGCAACTGAGCAATCAAAATCATGTATTGGACAACCAAAATGTAGGCAATATATATCTGTATTAATCCAGAAAATCGACACGATGAGCGCTTTTTTTAGCCGACCAGTTGACAGCCGACAAATTCGAATATCACGAACACCACGACATAAATGGAACTGTACAAATTAGGGACAACCGTTCAAAAAAAATATCTTGAAACACAAAGACAAAAACGTGTTTCCCTTCTATCAGGATGAGAAAAACGTTAGCAGAAAACAAAGTCAGCCATCATTGAACCACGAACAATCTGAGCAGTTACTGTTAACCAACAATTGTATTCCCTACACAAACTCCTCACAAACGCCAATATCAACTTTGCTTCAAAATTTTCTATTATACATTAGCACTATCACACAGCAGAATCTCTCACACAAAAGTCAATCTACATAGCGAAAACAAAGCACTAAAGACACCATCACACAGCAACTGTACCTGGAGCGACAATGGAGAAAGACCTCCTTAAAAATTCAAATTTTCCCATATAATAGCTCTATATGATAAGACGGTACAAATATTTGAACATTATATAGCCCTCTCGGGCTCAAATCGCATTCAATACAACTGAGTCAATTTATCCGGCTCTTACCAACCCATTGGCCACGAACGGTCAAAATTTCATTACTTATAACATCTCGCGTTTATCACAGGACAATAATACTGTATATAGGGTGAAGCCAAGTACAATAAATAAATAGAATAAATACACTATCCCCAAGAAATGTTGACTAGTTCAACTGGCTAAATACCAGGAATATATTTAATAGCACAGACCGAATTGAACATAATTGGTTTCCCAACAAAGAGCGGCAAACCGATCAATTGCTATATCACACAAACCTATACATGTTGTCCACAGTGCCAAATTATACCGCGTAGGCCTTACTAATAACACAGCGCGCCTATCACAGGGCAGTAACACTCTATATATGGGAAGTTTATTGAATGTATATGACCGATACACTATTTGCAAGAAATGTCAACAAGCACAGCCGGCAATATACCAGAAAAATATTTGATAGCACGGACTGAATTAAACACACGACTAGTTTCATAACGAAAGAGGGGTAAAACGCCTAACCGACCTCTATATCACACAGACCGGTGTGGTCATAATATTGTCAAATTTCACTATCGCGTAGCTAGCCTATCACCCGAGACAAAGAAGAACCTGTGCTAAATTGTCTAACACAATCGACAGCCTGCCAGCCGTGAAAGGATTTATACAGAATTATCTACTAGAATAGCCCACATGTCAGGATGGCCTTCTCTCGGTAAAACAATTCAACATACATCAACCTGTGGAAAGCCGGCCTGCAAGAAAACAGGGAAGGTGGGGATACGCTTCCAAGCCACGTTTGTTTACCGGAATTTATATCAGTCTTCCAGGCCTAAACTGGTTCTCAGCCGTGAAACGAAATTAATTTTACGTCTGACGCCAGTTGTCGTAGAAAGGTTCGCCCCGCCTAGCAACACCCAGAACGATAGAGAGCTAAAATATCCCCCTTTAAAATCCTCCCTCCATTCCAACCCGAATTCTTAATATACGTCTTATGTCTATGAAATCCCACCCTCGTCTGACAAAACCAGTGCATGCACCGAAGATTCCCGAAGTTCTAGCTTCGGGCCTAAACCGGTTTGGGGAAGTTCTGTCGGAACTAGCCCGGATGAGGCAATCTCCTGGCATGTAGGATTTATTTCGCTATACCAGGGATTAACATTCTCGAGCGTATAGCTATCTCTACAACAATACAAATGATGACAGGCATCAGTTTTGGTTATTGTGATGTTTAAGAAATCTGCGGTCAGTATATTTGTCTGTGCAGCCCTATGTCTTTTTGTCAGTACTATGATATTCCACCACCATTTTAATGTTGCGTTCAAGTAATGATGTTCTCTACATAACATTCTGATCACTGACCATTATTCATTATCCAAACGATTTCCAAGTCGTTTCCAGAGTATTATCTCAGTCACGCCTTGATTTTGATGTTCATTTGGACACCAGAAAATGAAAAACACATGATATTCAGAAGGCCCCTAGCCCCGGGTTGAGCGGAATTAGTCACAGGTTACGAAACGTGGCGCCAGAGATCTTGCACGCTACGATCGTATTCTGCCGTCAGTGTATGATACATGAGCAGTGTGACTAACGTCACAGGGCCTACGAAGCAGGCTAGGCATTAGGACTCCGACGCGAACTGAACTCTTGGAAATCCCCACCCCCAGTTGAAATCCTGCCTATATTAAGATGGGCACTGCCCCAGTCAGAATCACCAGTGATTTTCATTAAAAATCACCAGAAATTTTCATCAAAAGTAGGTCAGCTCATAACTTAACAGTAACAGTCCCCTAATGCACCTTTATGCCAAAATTCAAGATTCTAATGTCAACGGTTCTCCTTATTTTGCCGACGAAAGGATTCGGATGGACTGACTCACTCAGTCACTCATTACCGGACAATTTGCAATCTGTAGCCTGCTTCGTAGGAAAATTTCACAAGAGTTGAGACTTTGAAAGGATTACAAGCGTCTGGTCCGTCATTCATAATTCAGCCGTCGTCCATTAGAGAATATCCGCGTCCATAATCCAAAGACCTATTCCATATTCCATATAACAGTATTAGCACCAAATTCAAAAGACAATCATAGTATACATAAACATAGGCTTGTTTCCTGCAAGAGAGAAGCGGTCAACAGTTTTCAATGATGCCGGCAAGACATGATGTTCCAAAAATATCAAATCCGTATCGCTGATCAGTATTCTTAATCCATAATTGGCATTTGCTGGTATTACAAGCGTCTAGTCCGTCGTTCATAATCCAGCCGTCGTCCATTAGAGAATATCCGCGTCCATAATCCAAAGACCTATTCCATTTTCCATATAACAGTATTAGCACCAAATTCAAAAAAGACAATCATAGTAACAAATTTCTGCAGTATGAATCCCACAGTTGGCACCGTATATTATCCTCCCATGGATGGCTTATTAATCCCACACTTGACATCATGTAAATTGCTTGTATGCAGCTGCATTGTACCACAGAGATAGCAACTATATCCATTATCAGAATCTGGATCTCCAAGTTTGATATCCTGCAGTTTCATGCCTGCAATCTAACTTTAGAATACATTTTGGGATGCTTTGAAGCGTGTCTGATATATTTAAGTTCAACCCAGAATTTAATTTTTGCTTGCAGCGTTTTCATTGGACAGTTACACAGCATTACTGATCTTTTAGGAACAAGCATATACACAACTGTAGCGAAAACTTCAATTTCTCCACCAAGTGCAATCCGTCTCTTTCAACAAACGCTATACAGACGATCGCCTCGTTGTCAGTGACATATATTTACCTTTGCTTCATCTAAAAGAAACGGTATAGGCCAGATGGAATATCATATTTGGACTTCTTTATGCGAAAAGGCTTTATTTCACGCACACGGTTTACCACAAGGGAGAAGACTACATTTTGCGTTACCCTGTTTGGGATTGTAATAATTCCAGAAGGTATAAGACGTATGCTTATATCGCCTAGTAGCTTTCGCTGTGACAAATTCAATAAGCGTCATGTGACACTATTGTAGAACCTGACTCGGCAAGGCCATACCGTCGAGCCGCTCTATTCCAAGTTACTGATATACGGAGATACATGTACACTGATCACGAGCTCAGGATGGAGCAACATGTCGTAGCTTGTGTCTGATTTCACTTCTCCCGAGGTCGTATAAATACCATGCAATGCAAAATCTATTCCATATGCACACTGACAATCAAAGCTGGACAGCAGAAACTGAACTGTGGAAAACGACATGGAAATGCGTTTGGGCAAAGAAGGATTGACAGAGATAGGAATTGGACGGTATGGACACCATGCTGTCTCAACGATATCATTGAGAACTGAATTCAGATCAGGCACGAATCTCTCCTGTTCTTAAATGAAAATGGAGGACCAACAATCCGAAGCTCATCCGGTCTCCTAATTTAGAGGGCAGAAAGACTGAAGCCCCTGGTGAGGACCGTTTACCGACCGTCACGATTGGAGACCATTTGTAAAGAATGTTTACCAATTAGAGCGGTAATATCGTTTCGAGTGATTCCTGTGACGTGACAGGTTTGTGGGTCTGTGCTGATAATTGTGAACAAGTGTCGGGACGAGCCGAACGATTTATTGTTTCTCCTTACCTCAGGATCGGTCCCAGTGTGCAGTTATACGACACGCCTGAAAGATCAGGCACGGTAATATCTCCTTCGGACTTCTCTTGGATTTCTCCTGATAATAATTCTCTCACAAAAACCTCTCTTTAGATTAAAATGATGGCCTTTACAATCAGGAGGATATCTCCCGAAGAAGCATTCGTCATCGGTGTTTTTGATAAATAAACATGCGAGTGTGTGAAGAATTCCAAAGAGAGGGAGAGGGAGAGAATTAAAGTTTAATATTTTAGCTCATAGAGACGATCAAACAAAACTCCAAGCATATGAACAGTCACAATCATATAAATTAAGAATACTGATCAGCGATACGGATTTGATATTTTTGGAACATCATGATGTCTTGCCAGCATCATTGAAAACAGTTGACCGCTTCCCTCTTGCAGGAAACTAGCCTATGTTTATATGTACTATGATTGTCTTTTTAGATTTGGTGCTAATGCTGTTATACGGAATATGGAATAGGCCTTTGGATTATGAACGCGGATATTCTTCAATGGACGAAGGCTGAATTATGAATGACGGACCAGATGCTTGTAATTCCAACAAAAACTAGCCAACAACCCAGCAAATCTAGAAGTAACCAACACAACACACCAAAAACATGCACATACGCTAAAACTTATGCAACAACCCGATTTCTTCTCAATAACCTAAAATACAGTCTTCTTTTACCCGACTAAAAATCGTCTAATACAGCTGCTTGATAAAAAGAAATTTCTCACAATCTTAAAATCTATACAGTTGATCAGTATATGTATCGTCAGCTCTGAGAGATCTTCGTGGCATGCAATACACATTGGGGCTGGTTCCCTTTTTAGTAAATGTTCGTGAGTTAATCGGGGATGGCCGATTCTACATCGCCTGATCATGGCTTGATCGAAGCGTTTCTGGCTACTCAGATGAATATATCATAGTTTTTTTAACTCGTAAAGTGGTATTATCCCCAGCATGAAGATTGAAACAGCTTTCTCACATAAACAGAGATATAGGGTTTGAAATCGCTATATGGGATTCCAACAGGATCAACCTCATTATCTAGGGCTGCCTTAGGCATTTCGTCAGCTTCAGTATTTCCTTTGATGTCAACGTGGCTAGGCAATCAACAAAACACATCAATCTGTTGATCAAATCTACGATCATATAACAGTAAAATGTTCAAAATAATGGGGTGTGTTGACGTTTCACTCTCAATCGCTTGAAGGCATGACCGTGAATCTGAGAATATGACATATTTTCCTCCCATAGTAGACCCAATACCTTCTAAAGCTAACAACAGAGATTTGGCTTCGGCAGTGAAAATCGAAATTTTACCTAGAAGTCGACATGTTTTAGTTTCGAAACTACAGATATTAGCACAAGCTACTGTCTCACCATCTTTAGAACCATCTGCATAAATAGCTTGATGCGATCTGTTTTGTTTTTCTCTCAACAGACCAATTTCTTGTGTTTACACGAGATGGCTGGGATCTGCCTTTTTATATTTCGTCATTTTAATATCTACTTCTGGTCCGGTTAACTGCCATGGTGAAACTGGTAAGAGCTAATTTCAAAGAAATATCAGCATCAGAAAGGTGCCACCATATGAAATACGCCATTCGTCAGTTCCACGTTGTGACCAAGCGAGCGGAAAAGACACGTCGTTCAAATATAGACTGGCCGCCGTCGTCTAATAACGCTGGGCCGATTGACAACAGACTGCTAGTAGTGCCGACATTCACTGTATCGTCGATGTCAAAGGAAACGTTAGGGACTGACGTGGACCCACAGACACTCTCGTCAAGCTGTACAGGCTGTTCTTGACAAGGTCGAACCGAAGGTCGAAAAAAGAAACAATCTTTTGCAGAATATCGTTATCATATCCTAAAGCAAGATGAAACAGACGCATATCTTGAGCGGTTGTTTTCGCATTGATCTGTAGGTCTTCCTCTATGCATCGATCCATTTCATAAACGCTCTATGTTAAGGTATGGGCTCAAATTGACCACCATTACGTCTTTTCATTAGTAGATGCCGGTCCACCAGGCTTAGCGATAGCGGCCAAGCGCAGTGGATGGGTCCAGTCTAGTTCAAATATAGATCCAGTATGCAGTCTTTAATAAAGCAAGGTGAATATTTCTGAACCATAATTGATTACGCCACAGTACACTCCTAATAGATAATACATTATACACAGTTACGCAGATCCCTGACAAATGTACCAGAACTAGCAATTGATCTGTTGATTCAGAATCACATTCTATTTTATTCGTAATATACTTGGCAATCTGTCCTGAATCGATTCAGATACACAGCTGTGAAGGCTATCTAGTAATTTGACAGACTATTAATCCTTACCGGTAGAAAATTTTATAACCATTCTGTATGGATTATGTGTGTCGTGGAACATGGGTATGATAATACTTTCATGGTTACGTTGATTTTATCCTGTGAAACCAAGCAATGGTCTGCACTACGGCGCTACATGTACATGATATACCTACTGATACGCATCAATTACCACGGTATTCAGTTTGGCGACGTGGAAAAAGCACCACTGTCCTTCATTACAAAGAGTGCGCCGGCCTTGTAGTAGAGCCTTCGCCTAGCAAGCTGTCTCAGGTTCTAGACCTAGCCGAGTCATACCAAAAACTTCAGGATGTCCGCTGGTGTTTTTTGGCTTTGGCAGCCATTTTGCCTGTTTTTCCTACTGGGTTATCTCCCTTTCCTAGGTTCAAAGATAGGGATTATCTTTAAAAACATTCTAGCCGAGAATTTTGCACAGCATCCATCTAATTTGATAAATTTTGATAGACAATGTGATTACCGGGAAACAGAATATAAGAAAAAATTAAATACTATTTATATAAATTTTTCATGAATATACTTCAAAACTAGGGTTATTCCATATGATTTCTGGGTTATCAAATTGAGCATGGGTCAGTCCACTTAACGTTGCCTACAGCTAAAAAATGCACACCAAGCTATATTTTTTCTTTGTTTTCTCTCATATTACGCAATTATGAATGCAATAACACACATTATTGAAAAAGTTAATTACTTTGATTTACCCCCAGCGGACATCCTTAATAGATGGAACTTGTATCTTCCCCGATTGTCGTTCAGCAGGAAGAGGATAGATCAAGGACTGGCAGGTCCGGTGTCAGGTTAATGTGACTGGATTCTCGTGATATGATTGAAACATTGTTGTAAGCGACGTTAAAATCATACTCATTCACTCACTCATTCACTCATTTAAATGATATGATCTATTGCTTTTTTCTTGCTCTGTTCTTTCAGAAGATATTTCGTGTCACAGGCGTTAAATGTTGTGGCTATTCGACAGATATATGTTATCTATAAAGTAAAATATTTTTTTTATATTCAGGAATAAATTATTTCAAATACATAATATTATACACAATGCAAGTTCTGAATATAGATGGGACGAGATTATCTCATGTGAGTGACACTCATCCTATAAGAGCATTTTGTAAACGGAAAAGTACTATTATATTTTTGGACGGCGCATACTGGGTAATATAACCGGTAGAAAAAAGATGCTGTAAAATGTATGTGAGTTGGATGGGCAACCACTTCATGACATAAACCTCTGCACAATTTTTAGAGGAATATGCAGCAAGAATATCTTCCAGCTTCAAATAACGAAAAGTGGTCAATTAAAATTTTAAGAAATAAATCCAATATTTACACTGGCAGATCACCGAGACATGGTATAAGATTTCGCAGGCAGGATGGTATTTTGGGGTATCGGTTAAAAGAAGTGGCTAGATATTTTCGCCGGTACTTCATATTGATTCACATAGCTCATTTCGCAGCGAGGGATCTGGAGTTTTATCTCTACCCAACTCGCTGATATCTCAGGAGACCCGACCATATATTGGAGCTAGACTTGTCAGTTTGTGTATTCTTAAATAAAGATTTGATACATGTACCCCGTCATCTTTATTAATGTGCTGTGTTTATGATCTGAAATGAAATCGATCAGTCAGCTGTTATCGCACCAAGTCTGATGTTAAACAATTCTGCCACTTCGCATCCTGGTCGACCTAAGATTTATCAATGTTATCGACAACTACAAAAACCGGTATTGCTCACAATTATTGACATTCAGTCATCGCCTTCGAGTTCGTATTTCAAGTTATCACCCAGAGATAATCGTGCGGATTTATACAGACTTTTTTGAGGGCCATTCGCGATATATTAACAATCACAAAACGCATATAATTTGATGGGGTCTCAGCTAGAAAGTAAGGAAGTACGAACGATCATTGGAGCCATAACTGCATAGGCGTTAAGATCTCTTGACTCCATCATCAAAATTAGAGAATACAAATGACGACTAATCTTGTCAGTAACGTGTATGATCGGAAGAATAGAGCCATCTATACAACGTGTCCAACTTGTACAAGAACGTCTTTCAAATTCTGTGGACACGTATAGCATGCTCTGACTCGAGGAAGTAATCCAAAACAGTTTAGAATTGAGTGTTCGGTGTTCGTTTAAGCATTTTAAGATCAATGAAAGAAATTTCATACTCATTTGTATAATAATAGAAGGTACCGTTAGAATTATCAATTTCTCAATAGGAGTTATCAATATGAATTATTTTTTTCTATTTTAACCCTATCTGGCCTGGGCGATTTGGACCGCAGCCTGTGGGGGGAAGGTGACGGAAAGTGCCCCCTATATATTTTCGCTATCGCTAAGGCTAGGGGGCTGAAACTTACCACATTATATCAATGGGTCAAACTGTACAAGAAAATGTTTTAAAAAATCCAAGATGGCCGCCACGATGACATCACTGTGACGTCATTTTCTAAAAGAGCATTTTTGGATCATTTTTTGGCCAGAATTTTCGAATTTTTTATTTTTTGTTTTTTCTTCGCAAAAAACTGCATGATAAATTAGTAAATAATAATCTGATAGGCAATAAAATAGATTTTACTCGCTTTTCCATACAGAAAAGCAATAATTGTGAAGAAATATGACGAAAACATCACTTTTCTGGTATCTCACATGGCCGCCATTTTGAATTTACCCATGATTCTCTGCTCGGGCCGGCATGCAAATAGGCTCAAAATGACCGCAATATGATAATCTAAAAAGTCGCGAAGTTTCATCTCGTTCAGGAGATAGGAGCAAGAAACCAACAGGGAGGGGGGGGGAGCCCCCCCCCAAGGCCAGGTAGGGTTGAACTTTCTCAGTTTTCTTTAATGGACGACGGCTGAATTATGAATGACGGACCAGACGCTTCTAATTCGGGCTGAATACCGCCTCTTCAGGTGTGCTTGAGTGTGAATATGGCATGTCGTGTAGAATCACAATCGTTTTAGAAATTCTGCGAAATCTCGAAAGCTGAGATTTAACTATTTCAGAAAAATGAATTGTGGATGGAACGACGTATGGTGTAATAGCTGGATTCAAAGTCAACTTTTCTGCCAAAGTATCCTGTGGATGCGAACCGACTACCACCACAACGTTCCTTACCTATACAGAGTGAAACTGACGTTTTTCTGAAGCTGAATATTGGGTTTCTGTGAATTCAGTATCTGGACGAATTCATCTGCAGTGGCAAACCAAATTTCTGAAATATCATCGATGTAACTTTTCCAGAGTTCGGGATGAATGAGTCATTTGAGAATTGAAATCTTTTTTAACCAGCCATGTATATGTTCAAAATTACAAGGTGGACCATAGGGATTATTATCAAGTTCATCGGAAAATTTAGGTCTTTAGAGAAATGTTCGGTAAACCTTGGACCCAAAATGATATCGAGCCTAAAAACACCAAAAAGATTTGCCTAGCATCATCACTTAATAATTGGCCCAAAATGCTGGACCCTATCTGCTTGGGTACGAAAACGTTTGACTCAATATCACTGGCAATATCGACGACCTGGTGATTTTGGGGCGGTCATTTCTTTGTTGTTTATACACCTCAGAAGTTCATGAAATACAGACTGTATTTTTGAACTTCTGATACTGTAGATTGATCTATTTTCAGTCTCACAGTTTTTGCAAAGAGGGGTGATTATTCACAAACCCGTCGTCTGAACTACTGCAGTTGATGGCTGATGTTAGTTAGTACCTTAGTTTCTCTCTCCTTCATACTGACAATCACTAAGGATCTACGGTCGTATTCCTATCCCCTTTTACCGTCGGAGGAACTCTGTCCTACAGATCTACATATAATCCCGTGGTTCCACTGGCTCATCTCGCCCGAAGGATGGAGCAGCTTTGGGTGAACTTTGTTATACGTATCTCGATATCATCGCATGGTTCTCTTGGCTGATATTTTACTGGGGTTGAAGCTTTACCGGTAGCTATACCGTGACATCGAAAACCTCAAGGGACTATGTTTTTATGCGAAGAGATGCGTGCAAGGGACCGCTGAGCTTACGGATTTCCTTACGAGGATTGGATGCATGATAACAGATCAGACGTTTTGGGTGACAGGGGCCTCGTACGAACTTTGACCTGTAGAATACACCTCGTATATCCTGATTAAATCAATGATGTCAGAACTATGACCTTGTGTAGACAATGCCATTTGACCCTTATGTCGTAATGTGGTCACTATGTTTGATATGATAACGATATTGATGAATCTCTGTCACGCTTTGATTATGATGCTCATATGAACACCTTGAGGATCTTGAAATACATGGGTTCATAGGGTTCCTAGCTCCAGGTTAAGCGGAATTAGACACAAAAGATAAATTAACAAAACTCATGTGATCAGTGTGTATTGAGGAAGCTTTTTATGAAAAAATTGACTGCGACATATATTCGTAACACATTGGCAGTTTACTCAGCCCGTTGAGCGGTGACCGTGAAGGGGCGAAACCAGCTCATCGAAAGAGTTCCAGTAGTTTCGTTACGTTGAAATGGGATGTAAAACAGCATTTGGAAAATGTACCCAACTATAATGTTTGAAATCATCATCTTTCAATACTTGAGTTCGATGTCCATTAAAAAAATCAGTATAAAATCTGAGCGTCAATTGCAAAAATCAAGATGCACCTTTTGCCTTTTCGATCGATTCCTGCTATTCTTTTTTTTACCTAATCTATACATGTAAACGGTTTATTTCTCGAAAACATTTATCATAGAGACCTGAAATTTAGTATGATTGTTTGATACACTATGTACTACTGATCCGTGCCTAAAACTTACGATAATTATACTAGCTTGTTTTTAATTCAACTTCAAAGGTTAATGCTGTGAGTTGCTCGATTTTGTAAAGAAATCTTCCATTTAAAGTGAATAGAATAAGAACTAGACCAAAACTTGTACCGGAAATCTTGATGTATGTCACGATTAGTTAAAAAAATACGATAAAAACGGTAAAACTTACGATAAATATACTAGCTTGTTTTTAGATGACTTTACAACGAATATTGTGGATTAAGAATACTGATCAGCGATACAGATTTGATATTTTTGGAACATCATGATGTCTTGCCGGCATCATTGAAAACTGTTGACCGCTTCTCTCTTGCAGGAAACAAGCCTATGTTTATGTATACTATGATTGTCTTTTTGAATTTGGTGCTAATACTGTTATATGGAATATGGAATAGGTCTTTGGATTATGGACGCGGATATTCTCTAATGGACGACGGCTGAATTATGAATGATGGACCAGTCGCTTGTAATTAATTCAACTTAAAAGTTTAATACTGAGTTGCTCGATTTTGTAAAGAAATCTTTCATTAAAAGTCAATAGATTAAGGACTAGACCAAAACTTCTACCGGAATGATGATGTACATGACTGTATGTCACGATAAGTGAACTACTTTATTGGAAATAGCCATTTTAAGAAGAAGGCTTCTTTTACAGATTCGTTTTGGTACAATCCGAATATCTTCGCAATGAGCATGTTTACAGCGAACAATGTTTAGCTGTATATAGACAAATTGTAGCGGATGTGTAAAATTATCTGCAGGAGATCTCAGTATCCTTAATGAGTACATCAAATGATCAACGACTTTTTTCACATTTTTGCATCCTGATTTATTTATGATTGGACTTGTGATGTCGATTATTTCATCAGCACGCTGTAGAGGTTCACGGTACAAGAACATGCGTCTACTGTGCCTACTCACGTCGCATGAAGGAGCAAATTGTGCAAACGAAGAGTGTGTATAAAAGGCGAATATCGAGTATAATAAAAATCCTCTAGCAGTTCCTGAATCCCGAGCCTGGCTTGAATTCTTGCATATTACAAAATTGCAATGTTTTGCCTATCTCATAGATAGTATTTTGGAATTTCATTTTGATGTCTGAATGCAGTTGTATGAAGCGCTTCAAAGCAGAGATTCTTATAACTCCACTATCTAACCGCTGTTAGAAATTTAGATAGTTAGGCTCATATGCACGGAAAGGTGATGGGTTGCCGACCCATTTCTCGGAAGCCAATGCCTAGATGGCGTATAAACAAATAAACTCCCAAATTTCGAACTCAGTAATTGACTTCAAACAGGCTCAACACACTAAATCTGGCACCTGGCGGATCAAATGTCCATATTTAGAGCATCAGTTCACATCTCTACCCTGGGATCTAAATAGTTCTTCCTTTATCGTGAATCATTGGTATCGCATAATAGAGTCACAAGGACAAGTATTTCTTGAACATGCGATTTCCTCGTCTAGGCGCATTATGTGTCCAGGGTCTGGACTCTTGGGATATTGAGACACAGAAATCATCATCACTCTCGAGTTTCCAACCGAGTTTTACCAATATTTGCTGGAATGGATAATGTGGCGGGAATACTTTCAATGAAAAACAGGAACATCTTCTAACGTTAAATATTCCAGAGCAACTCCTACGAGAAGACACTAATGTGCTTATTTACTGGACGTTCACTAATGGAATGTATACTGTGGAGATCGTCATTCATCAGATGTGTTGCTCTTTTCCAGTTGCTTTTTTCAATTTTTGTTTTCATTTCTCAAGGGCTAAAACTTGTTACGTGTATTGTAAGTAGCTGTGGCATTTGGTGTTAACGACCACTGATTGCCGTATCTTCAAAGTGTCTGGCTGTAAAGTAGCCTTGTTGGTGTGAACCGTATTCCCAGGCGTTCATGGATAAGCATTTGGCGCATCGTAGACATCCACCCACGGCGAATCTCGCCGGGACATCGACCGCCTGCATTTAATACAGCAAAATCCTCCTGGAAACATTGGTTCATTCCATGGGTACACAGATGGAACCAGATATAGAAACAACTTGGTTCCGTGCAAAATCAAGTTGTTTCCATGTAGAATCATTTGTCATGATTTTGGTTCAATGAGATATACAAGCATCTAGATATAGCTCTGTCCTACAAGTTTTTGCAATAATGTTTTGTGACGTTGATTAAAATCGTCACATGTAACACAGGATCTAGCACATTCTATTAGGCGAGATATATATAAATATATATACGCCATATGCAGGTCCTTTCGGTATATCTCTGGATAGTTTACGATGTCGAAATTGTAATCATCTCTTGTGTCGTAAAATCGACGAGAGAGAAGGTCTGCTTTATTTTATAGAGATATAAGTCTAAATAAGATGTGCCGCTAGGGTCATCTGTAGTTTCCTTCAAATCCAGTGAAGGTGGATATATATTCTTCGCTGTGTCATTTATATGGCGATTATCCACAGCAAGAAGATCGTCTAATAGCGTTTGGTGAATGACAAGGAACGGGCTTCGAAAAAATCCGTTTTTGAAAGCGTCTGCATATAGTCGTATTCATGAGAGAACAGATATAGGTCAGCCGAAAAGGGTGCACAATTTGTACACATTGGAATACATATATGCTGTTGACCTGTTGTATTGCCAAACTTCACATAGATATTATTAGTGAGAGACTCAAGCAACTCTATAAACAAAGAAACATCCCATGAATGGTATCCCTTGTATGTAGTAGAGCTAAATAAATCTTACTGGCTTATGCCATTAATATATCGACGATGTTTTGTTGAAGACCTTTCGCGCATCTATTTGTATTGTTTAAATAAACGGCATGATACAGATGGGGCTACTCGAATTTCAAAGTTCAGGCTATTCCATAGTTCGATCGTAGACATCACAAAGAAAGTTTGAAGCTGAGATGTCCTACGAAAAGTCAGTCGAAAATTTGAGGCATTTTGTAAAGAATAATGAGACATCTGGGCCACACGATCCGGGAGTAACAATGTGAAATTTGTCCATATATCATTTTATAACATAACTTATGTCATTTTCCCTTTTCGTTTCACAGTATAAACCCAGATTTTTCGTAAAGTAATTGTTGGGCTGTCCCCCGAGGGCACCCATTATGGTTTTGATTGTATTTTTTTCCAGGAACTTTATATTACATTTCGTAATCGAATGTTTGCATCATCCCGAGCTATGACAAAAGACGAATTCACTAAGGCGAGCACCAGCTGTTTAATAATAGGCTTTCCAAGCAGCCTTCGTGACCTCATGACCTTTCCAAATATGTCCATATTTGAGAGAATAAAACGTCAGGCAATGTGTTTTATTTTTCGTCTGCTCTGATTGTTTTGAATTCAGATGTTCGTCTCCGTATTTCTCTTTAATTAAGAGACGTTCACGCCTGGAACATCAAATAGTTTGTCCACCAGATTCATAAACTGGGCCTTCGTCAAAATATACAAAGATCCCACGAAGATGGCGTATCACAATTAAACGCCGTCCGTTCATTGGGTCTTATTTTAAATGGACGGTTCGAGTAACAGCTGTATTGCTCACATCTTCAGGCAGAGCTGGTACGGAGTGTATAGGTCGTGTAGATGCTTGAAAAATAATCCACACCCATTACAATACAAGATGCTATCGATCAAGTAGAAGAAATCGGAGCGATATGCAAGAGGTGAAAAACATTGACGACGTCTGGCGACTAAAAAGCAATCATACGACTCTACATGAAAGCTTCCATCGGCAACTCACATTTATACCCGAGAATACGGTGGATTTTCGGACGTAGCCTTAGTATCTCAGTCGTGCTTTTCTTGTAGATGTTCATAAAAAAAACAACCATACAACTCTACAGGAAAGCTTGCATCAGCAACTCACATGAATATCCGAGAAAACGGCGGATTCTCGGACGTAGCCTCAGTATCTCAGCCGTGCTTTTATTGCAGCTGTTCACGTGGAGACTATAAATTATCCATATACGACACCTAGCACCCGCATAAGCGGAATTAGATGCGCCAGCTCGGGAGCTGTGATGACAGATCAGCACAAACAAATAACTCATCTGATGTTAATGGATGAGCATAGAGGATGACTGATGGAATAAACGCCTCAGCATGAGGTAAACATGGTAAATGGAAGAATACACAGAAAAATTAACCTGCAATGCCACTCGCAACACCAGTACATAATTTGGCCGGCCATGAGATAAGTCGACACACCCCACAGACCGACTTTATTTGTCAAACGTGTTCGTTATCCAGTCTGACAATTATTCAATCTTTCACTAGATTAGGTGAGGCCGTTGGAAGAGATAACCGTCATGATTATCAAGGCTTCTCGCTTAGGGAGGTTATCTGTACGGAATCGATCTATTATTCCTTTTCATGCGTCTCTCAGCGGTGTTCATTGGCGCTCGATCGCTTTGTAACATATCTATCTGTATGCGATGTAGATCCAGCGGTAGAGAATTTCCTCGGTCCAGTATATCACGGAGTTTTGTGAGCAACAAATTGGAGTAAACCTTTCCAGGCAGTTAATCATCGAGGTCGACGAATCTTTCTGTTCTCGGAGAAAAAAACCCTGACATTGTCAACACTTTTTTCTACCGTTAATAAGAACAGAGGGATGACAACCTGGCTTGGTTTCGAAATTACCTAGCAGGCCCACAAATGTTCAGCCCTGGAAATGCTTGGCTAAGGCAATGTCTGACATTCTTCAGACCGCAAGCGTTGTATAATTACAGGGCAGAACTTCACGGTATTGACAAGACCGGTGGATGGAGAGTTCCTGCAGGAGCAAAACCAATGTGTTGTTGGCTGTTGAACTGAACGGACTTATATAGAAAACGGAAGATATCTATAACACGATGATAACACATCAAGGATAACAAGCCTCGGAGTATATGGAGAGATACGATAAGATATGGTTTGAATAGTGAAACCGTAATCAACAAGAAATAAGGTGGCAGTCCGCGTTGGGATTGGTTAAAATCAGCGGCATCCGTTCCTCTTTTCGCCGACTTCTTCTAGGCAGAGGAAGCAATTTATATTACTAATCAAGCAAACAATGAGATCGTACAATCCAAAACGATCATTCCGTCTACATCGTCACCCGAGTTCTCGGAGATCTGGCTATTTCTACAGCTCGCCTTGCTCACATGTCGACAAATCTTACGACGGACAGGTGAGGGACCTCATTATTATTTAAAATATCCAATAATCACTATTTTGTAGTTGCATGCAATCCCCTTCAGTATCCGTTCTGTCAAGAATAGGAAGCACCCATTCAGGTTGTTGCTTCTAATTCAGCAGACACAATTTTCTTCTTCATAGACGTTAGCGAATTATCGAATGGTCTTGACCAGTCCTGTGCGCTCCCCCAAAAAAGGATACTTTTGTTGGACAAAAGGTCGCTTTGACGGAATCGGGCCATCGCTACTGTGTTTTGGGAATGAACCTCTGAGGTTTCCCGTTATTAGACTTCTCAATGGGAAGTTTGCGCCGCTTTGATACATATGCAAACATGGTTGAGGCGTTTCCCACCATTCGATGGCAGGGCGATAAATGGCCCGTTGTGGTGAGTATGAAATAAAATATAAATAATTTGCTCTTAAAGCCGTTTGTATTATTCAGAATCGCAATCTAATTGGATGTCTGTGATGGTAAGTGTCCCGCTTCAATTTCCCAGTGAGGTCAAGAACATCGGGTAGTCGTTAAAAGGGTCCAAATTTCTATTTTCCATAGTCTAAACAACTGCTATTACGATAGAAACTTTACTATATAGCATTATCGATGCTTGGAAGGTGCGATCAAATGAACTGTAGGGAATCCACTCTTTTCGAAGATTTATACATTTTGAAGAATCCTTTGTCTAGATTTGAGACCAGTTGGTCGGTCATGTGAAAACTACTCGTGGAAGGCCGATACGCATCAGAAATAATCTTGTTGTCCAAATTTATGGTTTTACAGCAATTTACAAAATGCCTAGTATCACAATCAATACTGCATGGTTATTAATTTGGATTGTCCTGGATTTGTCTCCACGTTTCCATACGTGCTGGTGCTGGTGGATAGGAAGTGTCGAAGGTTCACCACATGGTCGTTTGACCCATTTGTTATCATGGTAGGGCGCACAGGGCATTCCGTCGGGCAAATTAGGCTGGTGCTTTGAAAAACTTGCATAGATTTTTCCTTTCCCATACTGTGACCCGATGTATGTTTCTATGTCAATTAAAGCCGCCGCTACAGGGACATAGTGTCCAAAGGTGTCCACAAGATCAACTGTAAAAGCCTACCTAAGGTACACCAACCCAATATCATCAGAGAATCACTCATGTTCCACGGAATATGCCTTGGGTATAATGGTGTTATATTATCAGTCTGTCGGTTGTTTTATGTATTTACTCGTAGTTCAGAACCTTTAATGTCTCTATCACGTTGTTGTTGTTATTGTTGTTGTTGTTGTTATTGTTTTCGATGCTCAAGGAAAAAAGTCTTATTGTTCGAGTTCTGTGATTCTTGAATCCTAAGCTCTAGCGAACACATTTCTGTAGCAGTATGTGCATGGAGCATGAAATGGTTGAGAGGAAATTGATGGGAATTCCACTACATTTTGTGAGAAGAGAGATTTAGTTGGTTTTGTCGGAAGTTGTTTTGGTAGACGACCGCGTGCTGACATTTCACAAGCTATTAAACGAAAACGGAATGGAGTTAAACGTATCAGAGAAAACAAGAAAGACATCATTGGGAGAGACTGGAAATGTTGAAAATATATCCGTGCCTACCTTTCTTGCTACCCATGGAGATTGATTGTTACTCCGTCCACAAGGGTTGATCAGACGACGGTAAGCATATGTGTATGTTAGTCTCAGACCGATGTACTTTCGTGGATCCCCAATATTATCCGCACATGTGCAAGTTTTTGTGTTTGTATATACACAAGCATTGGGAACCACTGATTCACTAGATATAATGCAGGGGAAGTGACCCCGAAAATATTAGCAAGAAGCAACCTGCAGATAAATATCTCGACATATATTCCTGAACTTTAATAAACTATTGAAGTTAACAATAGGACTGTGGTCATCTTTATCCGGCTGCCGTTTTCATTCACCAAGACTCGGAGTGTATTTTCTCAAACAGTGACCGTATTAATCTGATGCTCAGTTCAGTTAATGGGGAAATTAGGTTGACACCTTCATAGGTTGAAGGAATTAGGTTGTGTCATCATGAACTTATGAGAGAAAAAAAGACGCCATTATTGATTATCCCGAGCTAAGCAAATGCGGATAGTCTCGAGCGAAACACAATGTGATTCATACAATGGATAATGCTGTAGGAGGAGCGAGAGGATAATAAGATAATGCCCGCTCCCGCCTTGGAAAGTTTTCGGGTTTTGGGAAATATCCTGATAGAATAAGACAATTGTAATCCTCCAGAGCAATGACTATTCTGTTCTGTTTGGCATGAGAGAAACATGCTCCAAGCCTGAAAGATTCATTATGATAGAGTTCTGAACGTGGGAATAACTATATATGTAGGATTCCTATATCCTCTGATAGACTATTTTGATCAATGTTTTCTGCCAGGCTGGATCAATGGGTTAAGGGCATATAGTTATCGTACCAAGAGTCAATGTTGTATCGATGTTTGACATTGATGCGAGAGGAGGGGACGGGAGGAGAGAGTAATACTTCATTTCTGAATCTATCTGAAGTGAAAAGTCTTGCAGTATTCTATCTCTCTCATATATATTTTATATGCTTTCTGTATGAACCGTTCACTGTTAATGCTATGCCCACCCTGACTTCTTGAACTTCGAATCGATTGACTATTGATTATCGATACCCCACATGTAAGGACCTGCATATTGTGTGATTAAGATTATTCTTTTATGTCAATGAGCTAATGCACATATTTCGAATTCAACTGACATGACCTCACTCTCCGTTCGGCCAGCTTCAGATTGAGTTCCTGCAAGAGGGTTTACGTACATACTAGTATATGCTAGCACACATTCTAATATCTATATTGTTTTCTGCAGCGAGCAACTGTGGATACGGATGATGTTGAAAGTGGAAAGGAAGAGAAAGCGGAATTCCCGGACTGGAGAAGATCGGCCGTACTTACAGTCTTCATATTTCCTCCTACGGGAGTGGTAGCTATGGCTTTGGCATGGTTGGTGAGTATAATATATAAGGTTCCTTTTTGGCTTTCAGAACTGAAATAGTGACTGCTCAGGAATACCAGTGAGAGAACGCTATAGGCCTACCTCAGTGTCGGTAACTCATTCTCTGCAGAATGAGTTCTCTTCTGTGGAGTGACTGTGGGGGGGGCAGCCACTCTTATATGCAATATCCGAATAGTATCAATCCTTGCAGTCCAGTCCACCTATCTACATATGTAATCAAGCGAGGTCCCAATATTTTTCGGTCCCTCAATGCCGTACGCAGCATGCTTAAATACTATGGATGCTGAACCGCTGAAGACAGAGATTAAGCTCTTCGGAATGTGAAATGCAAGTTTTTGTGTTACTCAAGTGATAAACAAAGTTAACTCACAGTATTGGGGTGTTAGAATAGGGCCTGTCCATAGAGTACAAGTCGTCTGCAGATAACATAATCTGGTGAAGTACCGCAAGCTAACCCGAAAGCCGTCCAAGGCAGCTGGACAATTACATCTACTCCAGTTTAACTGAATATCACAATTTAACTGGAATTCTGGTTTGAGAATACTATGACGTAGACTGCGTCAGGCCATCAAATGAAACTATCGTCATCCGCGTCCATTTTGCTAATCATGTGATGCCATATTTGTTCGACATTAGCGTTCCCATCTTAGCTATCTAGATTTGTATCTAATACCGCCTATGCCGGTGCTAGGGGCCGTGTGGTCATATCATCCAAGTTGCCACATGAACAGGTGCAATAAAAGCGTATCTGAGATACAACACATATCACGAATCGTTAGATTCTTGGTATGTGCTTTAGAATAGGTTAACCGGAAGACTATACAGTGAAGTCATATGACTCTGTCAGTATGTCGGCACCTCTTCCCACTTCCCTTATATGTGTTGTAATTCCACAGGACCTCTTCAATGTTACTTATTTTATTCCTAGTTTTAAATTCACTATGGCCTAGGAGTACAGCTTAGAAAAAAGGTTTTACAAACAGTGAATTACCTGATATCATAAAACCTGTACTACGTCGGAAAAGGTTGAGCAGTACACAGTGATATCGTTTCACAATAATGGCCGATTTCCAAGTCATTTTATTGGAGATCTAGGAGAACCAAATTCAATAATTTCTGTCTTCATCAATGAGGTTTCACTCTAATTGATCATGAGCTAAGAATCTGTAAAGCAAAGTACGACGTAGGGAAGATGATACAATCATCTGCAGCATCATCAGCATGAATAGACCCAACAAATTCAACAAATATTGTCAAAGTTACGGAAGAACTGAAGAACTGATACATTTGACGTGGCAGGTTCGTGGTTCTGTTCTGGTTGAAATTCGAGACACCAATACCTCGAGGAAGTGAGGCGCCTAAATTGGCCACATATGGTGGCCACATATGGCTAATGCAAAATATGAATGGTAATTAGCGATGTGTTAGGGATTCTATATTAGGTAGGTGGAAATATCGTCTATATCATAGAGGCTCTCTAGTATTCTTGCCTCTGTTACACGACCCTCTTTCCGTTCCATAGAGAGATCCCATGTTTGTATTATCGCAAAGCTCCTCGCATATTAAGGTCCGTGCAAACTTGTTTATAAAAAAAACTTGTTTATTACTTGAATTAGAGATCGTTAAAGAAGTGCAAAGTATCTCGTTTGAAATATATATGCTTAACTTGTCTTTAGAGTACCGGAGCGGACTTTTTTCCATATAGCCTACGTGTCCACGTACATAAATGATTATTCAACAACCGGAAACCAGGTATGTTCAATTCTAAAGAATTGACCAATCGTCCGAAAATAATTTGAATCAAATATTTTATTTCCGTCACCGAATATATTCGGGCGTTCTATCTGTTTTGTACCCCAAAAATGGGAAAGAGTTGCGATCTTAGCTATATCTTAACTGTTCCATGTGTGCCCCATTACATATGTGGCCCTTGTAATGAGTGAGTGAGTAGGGTTTAACGTTATTTTCAGTCGTATCACTCCTACATGTGCCAGAACACAAGCGTGCTCACAGTTCCTATTATCCTGGACACTGACCAGACCAGCCAGTACAGCATACGGGGTGAATGTATCTTTATTTAAGGTTCTAGCATCAAGACATGGTCGGGTCTTCGGAGATATCAGCCGCTCGGTAAAGATAGAAAAGAAAACGCTGTGAAATGATGGTCCTTTCTTGATGCAAGAGATCACGAGAATGAGTAGCAATTACTATCCTCCTAAAACAAGACCAGCAATTGTTCGTTCAATTTGAAGTGCTGGCGGATTGGAAGGAAGAAGGAATACTTATATGTACATTTTCGTCGGCCACACTTTCTGGTAACATTTTTATTAGATCACCTAAGTACTTTCTATGGATCAGTTTACAAGACAATTTTTTCAAATCTTTGTTTTCTACCTTTCCCCTCAGGGTTAATCTTAAAATTGGCATATTTTCTCTGACAAAAGTTTGCAGTGACACTTCGTACTATTCATATAATTCCCACAAGAGCTTTGACTTATTTTCTTCAGCTACACTTTCTGTGGAAGCGTGGCTCAAATCTAGCTAGGGCTAGAAGACGGTTTGGCTGAAATAAGTGTCGCTTCGGAGTGTCGCTGGTGTCAGAAGACGTTGTGGCTCGAAAACGTCGCTGTAATGTAATATACAGGGACAAATTGTCCCTTGAAATTGTCGCTGCAGAAAATTTTCGTCATGGAAGAAGGTACGTTCAATGTGTCGCTGTAATGTTTCATTCTGATTAGCAGATAATTGCATCAAAGTGTCACTGCAATGTGTCGCTGGGAGATGTTTTGCCTCGAGAAGTGCCGTCTTATAGAATATAATCTACTCTTAAAGCATCGCTTCGAACTGTGGCTAACAGTCATTGTCCATTCCTCATCTAAGTGATCACAGGAACGGCACCAAGACCACCAATGGTCTGACCACCAATGGTCTTTCAATTTGATGGTACAGACGGATAGCAGCAGACTGAGAGGGTAAATCCTCTCGTCATCCCCTACATTAAGTAGCGGTCGAAATGAGCTCTGTGTGAATCAATATGTAGAAATGTTTGAAGGAAATGCTCGACAAATTCAACTTAATGATCAGGATTACTGGCGTCTGGCCGGTCATTCATTATTCAGCCGTCGTCCATTAAAGAATCTCTGCGTCCATAATCCAAAGACCTATTTTATATAATAGCATCGGCACCAAATTCAAACTACAGTTCAAACACACCTGTCAATAATCTGTAGAATTACTAGATACATGTACCATTCAATTGACAAAGCTATTCAGAAGAAGATAAAATGTGATTCTGAATCAATTGCTGGAATAATTTGAACTATTTCATCGTTCTGTTGCGTTTAATTTTCATGGATCTGCGTAACTTTGTCTAATGTATTGGAAATGGAAATGCAGTTTAATAAATTAACCGCCATTCAAATTGGGGAACCATCTTAAAACTGCATCCTTTATTACGGTTTTTACAACAGCGTGAACTTTCAACATTAGCATATTACTTTTAGAATAAGAAAGGATTTCGAATGTTCATTCCATCGCGATAAAGAATTTGTTCGGCAGTATACTGCTCTTCACAGTGATGAAATGCACACAGCGGAACGGTCGCATTGATAGCTAACCTTGGAAAGTACGTTTGCTTCACGAGATTGTGGGTAGTAAAACACAACTTTGCAATTAAATGCTTCACTTTATGGGCGTGTGAGTCTGCATGTTACACGAAATGAGGAGACAGACCTTGTTTATCGTATGGATATTACAGTTGGTGTGTTGTCATATAGCGATCCGCACAGAAAAGCGTTGTATTCTAGATTCTATTTCCTCGCCTGGCCTCCTCGTCGAGCGAAAAATTGCAAGGAACATCTGTTCGATCAGCCCTTGTTGATCAGAATCGCCGACAAAGTTAACTGCTTTCGTTTCTAAAATCATTTAAATTCGATGTCTGGTTATATGCACTGCATCTGGGCTCATCCATGCCTTGAAAATGTGCAAAATAGAAGAGATTTCTCGTATATTGATCATGTAAGGAGAGGGATAGCTCATTCCATATTGAATATACAGAGGGCATATATAGTATATTTTATCAACTGGAAGGAGAGGTAATATTGGAAAGTTGCACTCATGATATTTAGTCAGTACAATTCAATTTCATAGTATAGTTAGGCCATCGGCATTGGTTTCAGCAAGCCGGTATATGTTGTGTAGTGATAAATTTTCTATTCTCTGGATAAACAAAAATTGGTTGCAATTGTTTCAAACTGTAAAAAATTATCGTTTTTGCCATTTTCCATGATCAACTGAGGTCGCTATACTAATTCGTCAGTAAAAGACGGAACATTATTATATGACTTGCGATTTTGGTTCAGAAAGACGAAATACCAATTTTTTTTTTGTCTACTGCACTGCATGTTACACAAAACATTAGCAATATTACGGTTCGTATTTGAGCGTGGGCTTTCAATCATAGGCGTTTACTTTTAGACACATCTTCGAATGTTTATTTCAAGGCAGCAAAGACTTTGTCGAACATTGCTCCGTTTCCGTTCTACACTGCAATGTATTTCAACAGACAACAGAATACTATAAAACCCAACAATTAACAGCACTAAATTTCGAGTAAATTTGCTTTCTGATTGCGGCTCGACACACAACAATCACACCGTCATACACTCATTCTTTGAAAAGGCAGCTGAGGTAATTTTGACGTCGCACTACATGCCGTGCCGGCTGATTTAAGCGTTTCATTGTCTGACCAACTCCACGAATGAATGCGGTGGAATGAACATAACTTGGATGGGATTAAACATTCGACAACAAAAGACAACGGCTTCTGCTGAAAGATCACGCTCGACTAAGAACCGTAGTAATGGACAAGAGCAGTGTACTGCCGAAAAAATCTTTATTGCGATGGAATGAACATTCGAAATCCTTTGTCATTCTAAAAGTAATATGCTAATGTTGAAAGTTCACGCTGTTGTAAAAACCGTAATATCTACACTTGAACGACACACTTAACGTTACGCCTTGTCACAAGGAAAAACTCGCGAATGGAGTATGAATGCACATCAATTATTGATATTTGCTTGGAGTTTTTGAAGCATTCGGAAAGCTACAGGTCATAAATACCGACGACAAGGGCTTATACGGAAGATATCCTCCTTCTGGTCTATTAGTTTAATATAAAGAGATGTATTCAGAAGCAAACTGTTACCAGACGAATGCAAGACGAGATTTGGGAAGCCCGAATGATATGGCCGTACCTGATCTCTCAGACGTGGCGTATTATTGTAGACAGGGACCGACGCTGATAGTCCGTGAGCTACAAGGGGTCACTGCACCCCCCACTACAGACCGAAACTATGTTTTTTATGTGCTTTAGGACATGTCAAATAGGAAACAAATTGTTAACAGTCGATAAACTGGGACTCACTACCCCTTTAATCACTTTGAAATTATCCCTGTGTTAATAAGTACAATTTTTGTGAAAATAGGGGGTAGGGTTCCAAGAATAGTCTTATCTTTCATAATTATTATCAAATCTTTATAATGTTGGCCACATATTATTCAGCATTGATTGCTGCATCGAATATTTACACGATACTATCACTATTTGATGGGTATGACGTCACACAGGGACCATACATACAACAGTAGGAGTAGTAACGAAAGCGGGCGTTTTGGGGGTGCGTGAGGGTGTGCTTGAGCGATTGAGGGACCATTCTTGGTCCGAATGCGTCGTGTGCGGTGTCAAAGTGAAGCCCTCGGTATGTAGACCACGACTTGAGGGATCTCCACATGGTCTGTGACGTCATTGGTGACGTCATCAGTAGGAGTAGTAGCCAAAGTAGGCATTTTGAGGGTGTGAAGGAAGGTTTTGGGGTAGCAGATGGACCATCCGTGGTCTAAATGGACCGTGTGGGGGGTCATCTTGTAACTCTCTGCATGTAGACGACGAATGGTATGGTTTTTGCTGGAAGTCGCATCGTACTACTCATGCGCAGTTGAGCAGTAGTAACAAAAGGTGTCATTTTGGGCATGGTCAATGACATGTTTGGGCAATCAAGGAGCCCATGTTTTGTCCAAATGGACAGGTTGGGGTATCCTAGCGAAACTTACGTGGGATAGTCAATCTGCGCATGCGCATTTGGAGTGTAGTAAGTAAAGTGGTAATTCTGGAGGTGCGCAGGGGTATATCTAAGAGATTGCGGTCTTATATCTCATCCAAAGATGGAGTGTAGGGTGTCATCTTCAAGCTCTCGTGGTGTACACCACGACTTGAGGGATTTCCATGTCATCTGTGGCGTCATTGGTGACGTCATCAGTACGAGTAGTAACGAAAGTGGCCATTTTAGGGGTGCGTAGTGGTGTGTTTGAGTGATTGAGGGACCATTCTTGGTCCGAATGGGACGTGTGGGCTATCATATCGAAGCTTTCGTGGAACAGCGTCCAACTGGTCCGCTGTGTCATAGAAGTAGGGGATATGGCTAGCATGCGCAGACAGCAAATAGTGAAAAAGGAGCAATGGAATGGAATTTTAGCCTCGAGGTGAACCATCCGTGGTCCGAATGGGTCGTGTGGGGTTTCGTAGCGAAGGGCTCGTAGGGCAGCGTCGGATTGGACTGGTGTGTAGCCTAGTATCATCATTCTGCAAATGTGCAGTCTGACAGTAGTATAGAGCTCTTATCCAATCAGAAGCTGCCATTTGAGAAACTACAGAGCTCGGAGCTGTGGGATGGGTCGGTTGAGAACTTGGGGCTCGTAGCTCTCGAAGTCGGCGCTCTTGGAGCTCGGAGCTCTGGGGTCGGAGCTTGGAGGTCTTGGAGATAGAAAGTGATGTCAATGCAGGCATGCGCACATACCTGTGGTGCACCCTGTACATTATAGCCTGTAGCGGATATGGTACACCAGGATGCGTGCGATAATACCAGTCCAATCCGACGCTACCCCACGAGCCCTTCACTACGAAACCTCACGCAAACCATTCGGACCACGAATGGTACACCTCGAGCCTAAAATCCCATTCAAGTGCCCCTTTTCCACTATTTGCTGTCTGCGCATGCTAGCCATATCCCCTACTTCTATGACACACCGAACCAGTCGGACGCTGTTCCACGAAAGCTTCGATATCATACCCCACACGTCCCACTCGGAAAAGAATGGTCCTTCAGTCTCTCAAACACACCACTACGCACCCCTAAAACGGCCGCTTTCTTTACCACTCGTACTGATGACGTCACCAATGACGTCACAGATGACATAGAAATCCCTCAAGTCGTGGTCTACACCACGAGAGCTTCAAGATGACACCCTACACTCTATCTTTGGATGAGATATATGACCTCAATCTCTCAGATATACCCCTGCGCACCTACAGAATGACCACTTTACTTACTACACCCCAACTGCGCATGCGTAGATTAGCCTGAATTCCAATAAAAAATACGCGTGTCTGTCTATCCCACGAAAGCTTCACTAGGATACCCCAACCAGTCCATTTGGATCAAACATGGGTTCCTTGATTGCCAAAACATGGCATTGCCCACGCCCAAAATGACACCTTTTGTTACTACTGCTCAACTGCGCATGAGTAGCACGATGCGACTTCCAACAAAAACCATACCATTCGTCGTCTACATGCGGAGTTACGAGATGACACCCCACACGGTCCATTTAGACCACGGATGGTCCATCTCTACCCCAAAACCTTCCTTCACACCCTCAAAATGCCTACTTTGGCTACTACTCCTACTGATGACGTCACCAATGACGTCACAGATCATGTCGAGATCCCTCAAGTCGTGGTCTACATACCGAGGGCTTCACTTTCGACACCTCACACGACGCATTCGGACCAAGAATGGTCCCTCAATCGCTCAAGCACACCCTTGCGCACCCCCAAAACGCCCGCCTTCGTTACTACTGTTGTATGTACGGTCCCTGTGTGACGTCATACCCATCAAATAGTGATAGTATCTTGTAAATATTCGAGGCAGCAATCAATGCTGAATAATATGTGGCCAACATTGTAAAGATTGGATAATAATTATGGAAGATAAGACTATTCACAAAAATCGTACTTATTAACACAGGAATAATTTCAAAGTGATTAAAGGGGTAGTGAGTCCCAGTTTATCGACTGTTAACAAGTTGTTTCTTATTTGACATGTCCTAAAGCACATCAAAAACATAGTTTCGGTCTGTAGTGGGGGGGGGG
The DNA here is from genome assembly GCA_036873755.1 of Hanleya hanleyi. Lineage (NCBI taxonomy): Eukaryota > Metazoa > Mollusca > Polyplacophora > Lepidopleurida > Hanleyidae > Hanleya > Hanleya hanleyi. The sequence goes on from JAVTVY010007791.1 coordinate 37,516, forward strand.
GGGTGCAAGGTGACCCCTTGTAGCTCACGAACTATGATGATAGGGGGAGGGGCGGTGACAATAAATTGTTCCTTCCCACACATGTTCACAATTACCAGCACTGAACCACAAACATGTCACGTCACAGGAATCAGTCGAGACGACATTAACTCCCCGATTGGATTACCTTCTATACAAATGAACCTCCATCATGACATAAATCATGAGAAATTCATGGAACCAATCCTGGCTTCAGGACGTTATCCATCTAATTTGGAAGACAGGATGAGCTTCGGAAGCTTTGTTCCTGCTTTTTCAAATAAGAACAGAATAGATTCGTGCCGGGTCTCATTTCAGTTCTCAATGATGTCGGCAAAACAGCGTGATCATCACATTCTAGTATTGAACTTCCATGTTGTTGTTGTCTGGAGAATAATGTTACTCTGTCACTCTTTGACGATGACTGCTTAGCAGGCACAGCACGCACCACCCTTTTGCTCATGAGAAACATTAATTTTCATACGAAATTCCGGTTGTAGTTCCGGTCACAGAACTGTCCAATACGAAGTGAGCTATCCAATAATATAACAAAATATTGGAGACATGTGATTATATACAATATAGTTGGAAAAACCGCACAGTTTTACAGAACTATGCGATATGCAAGTCTTTTTGGAACATACTATCCAAAAGCTGGTAACTGACTTCCGTGCGGTCCGTCAAAGGAAAAGGTGAGTTCCATGCGGTTTATTAATGCAAAAAAAGATAATAAAATAAAACGTTCGACGATTTATGACCACATGCATTACGTCTATATGACGTTCAATGATCCTAAGACAAGTTTCTCACGTCTATTTTCAGCAAACAGCACTATTATATATTTTAAACTGACTGAATATAATCTTTTAGAACATTTATTCGAAAGCAAATTCGCTTTAGCTGGTATTCAGACAAAGGACATTGGGTTATGGACATAGAACGGATAAAATAAATGGGAGCGGTTCCGATTGTAAGAGTTCATGACATTTTTCACCGGAAACTTAAAACCGTACCTCGTGCATGTTCATATAAATGTGACAAAAACTAGCACAAAAGTTGCAGCTAATTGATGATCTGGTAGAGTGACTGTCCCGAAATTGACATGGCATCAACGAAAATGATTAATAGCAATTAATAGCACTATCTAATAGCAATTAATCACGTCATATTGATTCAAATGGATAAGGATTTTGTAACCAGATGCAACAAGACCCACAGCTAATGCTCCATCAGAAGGAATTGTATCAGTTTACACATATTTTAATGCCCCAACCATGTCAACAATTGCAAGAGGACTGGCGACAAATTTTAATCCACGTACTTAGGAATTGCATCGTTTGGTCATATAGACACACTGATCAACCGTGCACTTAATCGATGGAAGGTGGGAGCAGAGATCAGCAAGGTTACAGAATGCGTGCCCAAAAATTCGACTTGGACAGATTTGTGACGTTGAGAAATCCTCAGAGAAAGGGGAGACGGTTTAGCGATATCGATCATCTTTTGAATAATAAATACCGATCGTTGAACCTAAGAAAGATTGCGAACAAATTAAATCTGGATTAAACTCCACTCCGGAATGCAAGTTTAGCTGTCATTGAAGTATTGGAGTACGAATATACGTTTACATCGCACTAATGTATCCAAGAGTGAGCATAATCATAACAGTGGTTAAAAGGAACGAGAATATTTATGCACATTATTATGCTCTATCTTCCTCCCGTCGTGCCAAGTTTGGCAAGTTTCTTAGATGACCTGTAAATTCTCATTAAGGGCAGTGAGAAATTGATTTCGATAAAACCTGCGGAATTGGGACACGAAAGGCATCAAAAAGAATGTAGTCGGGATGAAGATAGACGGTATAAGAGAGATGAATGTGAAGATTTTCGAATTTAAAATTTGGGCGTGTTTTGGTTACTGTACTGTGATCATTGTTGTCTTTCTGTACTCCACAAGTATGCCCAATACATATCAGTCTTGGTAAGATAGGTTATCGTCGTTCGTTAATCATTTACCATAAGTGGACACCCTATGTGGTACAAGGGTCCGAGCTCGATCAATACTTGGATGGGTGACCGGATGCTATACTGGCTGGGCTGGATAGTGTTCAGGATAATAGGAACTGTGTTCTGGTACATGTAGGCATCGTTGTGATACGACCGAAAAAATGTTGAAAATAACGTTAACCCTATATGGCCGGGGGGGAGGGGCGAAATGGCCCCCTTACCAAACTTTCTGCGCTATCTCCGGAACGACAAAAAATGGAGAGCTGAAACTCCGTGACTTTATAGCTTATCATATTGGGGTCATTTTGATCCTATTTGCATAACCCCCCTAGCAGAGGATCATGGGAAAATCCAAGATGGCGTCCACGTGGGGTCTCAGAAAAGTGATGTTTTTGTCATATTTCTTCAAAATTTCTGCTTTTATGTGATGAAAAGCGGGCAAAAATTATTTTATTTCACATCACATTAATATTTACTAATTTATCATGCAATTTTTGCGAAGAAATTGCATAAATATAAAATTCGGAAAATCTGACTGAAAAAATCGACCAAATAATGCTGTTTTTAAAAATGACGTCACTGTGACGTCATCATCGCGGCCATCTTGGACTTTTTTACATTTTCTGGTAAAGCTTGACCCAAGGGTATAGTGTAGTAAGTTTCAGCCCCCTAGCTCAAGGGGTGCGAAAAATAATTAGGGGGGGGGGGCGAACAACAGGTCTCAAAAATCCCAGGCCAGATAGGGTTAAATCCCCACTAACTCACTCATTACAAGGGTCACATATTTAAGGGGGCACACATGGAACAGATAAAATAGGGCTAAGATCGCAACTCTTTCCCATTTTTTGGTACAAAACAGATAGAAAGCCCGAATATATTCGGTGACGGAAATAAAATATCTGATTCAAATTATTCTTCGGCCATTGGTCAATTCTTTAGAATTGAACATATCTGATTTTCGGTTGTTGAATAATAAATTATGTACGTGTACACGTAGGCTATATAAAAAAAAAGCCGCCCGGGTGCCCTAAAGACAAGTTAAGCATATATATTCAAACGAGATACTTTACACTTCTTTAGCGACCTCTAATTCAGCTAATGAACAAGTTTTTTTATAAACAAGTTTGCACGGACCTTAATATGCGCGGAGCTTTGTGATAATACAAACATGGGATCTCTCTATGGAACGGAAATCGGATCGTGTAACAGTGGCAAGAATACTAGAGAGCCTGGGGTCGTGGGTTCGAGTCACGCTGATGACCAATTTATCCTTTCTCTCTCAAAAATCATTTCATAGCGAGCCTCTGTTATAGACGATATTTTATCTACGAAATATAGAATTCCTGACACATCAAATCCGTAAGGTAATATCCCCTACTTCATTTGGCGCTAATTGCCATTCAAATTTTGCATTGGCCATATGTGACAACCATATGTGACAAACTTAGGCGCCTCACTTCCTCGAGGTATTGCTGTCTCGAATTGGATTCAGAACAGAACCACGAACTTGTTACGTCAAATGAATCAGTTCTTTCTTAACTTTGACAATATTTGTTGAATTTGTTGGGTCTATTCATGTTGATAATGATGCTGCAGATGATTGTATCATCTTTCCTACGCCGTACCTTGCTCTACAGATTCTTAGCTCATGTTCAATTAGAGTGAAACCTGATTGTTGAAGACAGAAATTATTGAATTTGGTTCTCCTAGATCTCCAATAAAATGGCTTGAAAATCGGCCATTATTGTGAAACTATATCACTGTGTACTGTTCGGTCTTTATCCGACGTAGTACGAGTTTCATGATATCCGGTAATTTACTGTTTGTAACACCTTTTTCGAAAGCTGTACTTCCTGGCCATAGTTAATGTAAAAAATTCGAAACATTGAAGCTGTTTCGAGGAACGTTAATGTCGAACACATATGCATGGCATCACATGTGTAGCACATGGACGCAGATGACGATAGTTTCATTTAATGACCTCACGCAATCTCCGACATATTGTTTCTCAGTATTCTCAAACCAGAATTCCGGTCAAATTGTGATATTCAGTTAAACTGGAGTAGATGTAATTATCCAACTGGCTTGGACGGCTTTCGGGCTAGCTTGCGGTACTTCACCAGTTGACAGGCCCTATTATCCCAATACTGTGAGTTAACTCTGCTTATCACTTGAGCAACACAAAAACATATGCATCTCACATTCAGAAGAGCTTATCTCTGTCATCAGCAGTTCAGCGTCAATAGTATTTAAACATGCTACGTAAGGCACTGAGAGACCGGAAAATATTGGGACCTCGCTTGATTACATATGTAAATAGTTGGACTGGACTGCAAGGATTGATACTATTCGGATATTGCATGTTAGAGTGGCTGCCCCCCACAGTCACTCCAGAGAGGAGAACTCATTCTACAAAGAATGAGTTACTGACACTGAGGTAGGCTATTAGCGCTCGCTCACTGGTATTTCTGAGCAGTCATTATTCCAGTTCTGAAATCAAAGAGGAACCCTATACATTATACTCACCAACCATGCTAAAGCCATAGCTACCACTCCCGTAGGAGGAAATATGAAGACTGTAAGTACGGCCGATCTTCTCCAGTCCGGGAATTCCGCTTTCTCTTCCTTTCCACTTTCAACATCATCCGTATCCACAGTTGCCCGCTGCAGAAAACAATATAGATATAAGAATGTGTGCTTACGTTAACATAATGTAGGACCACTTTGGACTAGGTTCAAACACGTCATTACTTTCTGGAAAAAAGTATATATATACTAGTATGTACGTTAACCCTCTTGCGGGAACTCAATCTGAAGCTGGCCTAAAAGGGAGAGAGGTTGCCACCAATCATGTCAAATGAATTCGAAAAATGTGCATTAGCTCATTGACATACCAGAATACTGGTAAGTACACACAGGTGAGGGATCGATAATCGATAGTCAATCAATTCGAAGTTCAAGAAGTCAAGGTGGTCATAGCATTATCAGTGAACGTTTTGTTCAGAAAGCATATAACTTTTTTGAGAGAAATAGAATACTGCAAGGCTTTTCACCACAGACAGATTCAGAACTGAATTATTACTCCCTCCACCCGTCCCCCTTCTCCATCCATGTCAAACATCGATACAACATTGACTGTTTGAACGATAACTATATGCCCTTAGCCCATTGCTCCAACCGGACGGAAAACATCAACAAAACAGTCTGTGGGAGGATATGAGAATCTTGTATATTTAGTTGTTCCCACGTTCAGAACTCTATCGTAATTAAACTTTCAGGCTTGGAGCATGTTTCCCTTATGCAGAACACAATAAAATTATTGCTCTGGAGGATAACAATTGTCATATTCTATCGGGATATTTCCCAAAACCCGATGAAAGGACAACATTCCAAGGCGGGAGCGGGCATTAATTTATTTTTCTCTCGCTCCCACTAAGGCATCACATCGTGTTTAGCTCGAGACCATCCGCATTTGCTTAGCTTGGGATAATCAATAGTTTTATTGGTGTCGTGTTTTTGTTCAAAGTTCATGATGACAAAAAAGATGGTGTCAACATAATTTCCTCATTACCTGAACTGAGCATCAGATTAATACGGTTAGTGTTTAAGAAAATACCCTCCGAGTCTCGCTGAATGAAAACGGCAGCCGGATAAAGATAACCACAGTTTCATTGGAAACTCATCCCCTTCCAT
>JAVTVY010007792.1:0-47636 GCA_036873755.1 Hanleya hanleyi
AAGGCGGGTGTAGCAGATATCCGCTTTTTTCTCGCATCTCTCAACATTAAACCACCTTCGAATTCCGTCCTATATGATAAAGTCAATAAAACATGCCACACTATGACTGAATTAAACAAAGCTTCGCTACAGGAGAATGCACAATTTGTGGCGAAGATTAACAAGTTATTGGGAAAGGAAAATGAAGTTGATGTAGCAGTTGACACATCATACAACAACAGACCACAACAAGGTTATGAAGCAGGAACGCAATCATTTACACCGATGATTGAACTGAATACAAATAAACAGTTAGTACTAGGCATGCACACAGCAAATAAAATATGCCTGAAAAAGAAAACCTGCAAGCACACAACATGCACAAAGACTTATCCCACAGACGACTCAATTTCCTCTACGGAGGCCAAAGGAACAAGGAAACTAATTGCAGATCTGCACACCACGGGCACATTGCAAGTGGAATCGGTCACCAGTGATGACAGTGCTCAACTGGGAAGTACACTCAAAAAACTTTCCAGAACTTCTGGAAATACCATCAAACATAACATTTGTTTCATCCACAAAATGCGCTCATTTCAAAAGAAAATAAAAAATCTGAAACTGGATGGCCGTGTACCCGGCCGAGATCGGAAAATGCGGCGGGTACCAGGCCGTGATCGGAAAATATACATGCAAAAACTATCCTCTTGCATGAGGAGCCGGGCACGTTTAGAAATTGTACGTGCAAGAAAATCGTGCAAATCTGAAACGAAGTTTCTTGAAAAAGCCAGATCAGCTTTAGCAAACATTGTTCCATGTTTCTGGAACAGGCACACACACTGCAGAAAGAAATCTCTTGTTTGCCGTGCTCACCTGAAAGGTTATTCAAGTGAGTTTCTTCCATATGGAAAACATTTGGATATGTTTGGCGAGAAAGATTTCATCAAAATACAAGCGATACTAACGAAGACGTTCCGTATCGTTGCTTTGGAAAACATTGCACGTCTCCTGAACACAAATCAGTGTGAAAGTTTACATCACCGGGTGTACACCTATGCCCCCAAAAGCACCACATGGAGCCGGAACTATGCAAGTTTGTGTCATTCAGCAGTGCACTCTTCAACATTTGGTACCGGACAGTCGAGTCTTATGTTAGCAAAGACTGTAGGTCTGCATTGCAAAGAGTCAGATCCCTTTCCTCAATTCATGGCTAAGACAGATAAGAAAACAAAGCACCATACAGAGAGGAAACAAACTTTGAATTACCGGAATCAGCGGTACTTGTCAAGGAAAAGAAAATGCAACCGAGCATTATTGCAAAATTCACTATACAGGGACAATTCTTTAACAAGTTCAGCAGATCATGCATATGCTATAAACCCACACCTGCACTGAAATTGAATTCAAAAACAAATTTGTGAATGCCTCTCAGATAATTACCTCACACCAGGCATCGATTAAAGCCATAGTGGCCCCGGCATTCACCATTTGTAGCACAGATATTCCGTGCGGTGTTCACACGTGCGGGCTCCAAAGACAAATGATTCACATTAACACACAGTTTAGTATGACATAAATGAGACACATGCATTACTGGGGACAAACGAGGACAGCCACGAGATAAATAAAATGCCAGACGGTGAGCTGACACATTCAGTCTATGACTGCGAAAAACCACCCTACATGTTCCGTATCCATGTCGGGTGGTCCCAGTCCACAAGTGGCAATGCACCGTTCTATTAGTGTGTCGCTCAAGTTTTGCTTTAAGTTTTCCAATTTCCTGCTCGGTCAGAGCAGAAGAAAAAACAATGGACATGATTGCCGGGGGAACTTTATGACAATAATAGCTGAAAGCCCAAGTATATGACATTTTTAATTATGTTTATTATGAATGAATAAATGAATGAAGCTTAATTAGCATTATCCTACTCTTATACAGGCATGATTACAATAACTGTGCATTTGTAAAAGGGGAAAACCCAAGATAAATGCAGAAAACATACAAATCCAGTTAATGCTGTTATTGAGTTTTTTGGTGTATTTGGTGTCTAGAGTTATCTCCCATTTATCACCTAAATATACCCTGATGATTCAGTTGTCTGTATTTAATATCTGGTATCACCATGTTATCATCCAGAGATAACATCAGCTCCGAAGGACACATCGCATATGCAAAATATAAAAATTGAGTGAAATGATAATTTTGCTATTTACTCTTCAAGGGTGCACTCTGGAGATAATTCAGTGGAGCTGCATTTTTACAGCGGGTTGTGCCTTCGGAAGCTGAAATATTGCAAAAGACAACTAAATACCTCCCTACAAGTATATATTTTCTAAAAGAGCATGCCCATCTGATTGAAATATCAAGCATGGCAGCTATGTTACTCCACTGCAGAACCCACGTGCTTCCAAGTGAAATGCCCCCAACCTTTCTGGAAAATGCTCAATAATGGCCAAAAATGGGCCATATTCAGCCCGAAATCCAGAAAAATCTGTAAGAGCGAATTCCATAAGACAGACTGACCATGTTCTTTGTCTGATGGGCATATTAGAATGGCAAAAAAACAGTATATTAACCTACCAGATTTCTGTGAAATTTGCGCGCGGTAAACACACCCCTTCTAGACAGGCAGAGCTAACAACAACACGCACCCCAGTTTCGCATTTCCCCCCAACGGTACAACATGGAGTAAACTTGGCAAGCGAATGCCATATTCCCATTTGTAGGAAATAAGGCAGCCAACAATATGATATCATAGATATGAACCCTAATAAAGTTTAGAAATATTTTCATGTGGTTCAATCTGGGGTACCCCCTTTCTCACAGAATTCCTGAGGGGCCATTGCTACGAAAACCCCAGAGTGCAACCTGACCCTACCCAGTAACAGTTCGCTGGATGTATTTCCTGACAACACCGTGGCCAAGTACGTCACCCAGTTTCCACAACCGTTACATTTACCTGGACGCTGGGAATGTGGCCTCGTGGATATCCAATACCCTTACTCGTGGTACAACGTGCGAGCCAATGAAGTGTGGTACGAGCTGACCTACGAAGGCAAAAACACCCGACTCACCCTGCCCGAAGGCCAATACGATACCCCCAAAGAGTTCATGGGTGGGCTGTCAAGACTGATGCATTATAAGGCGCTACGGGGAGTGACGAATACTTCAAGTCCCATCAAAGCCTATCCCTTCAAGAATCACGTGGACTTCGATTACAACGCACGCAACGACAAGGCACAGCTTATCGTCTCCGGCAAGGCGAGTGTCGTACTGAGTGCTATCCTACAGCAAATGTTGGGTTTCGATCTAAAGACGTTCGCTGGTCCCACCGAACACCATGGCGAGATGCCGATGGATATGAAGTCGGGTATGTACGTCTACTCGGACGTGGTGGACAACCACATCGTGGGCGATATCAACACACCTCTGTTACGGGTGGTCCCCATTAAAAAGACGTATGGAGGTCAAGTCACCCACAGTTTCACCCACATGCTCTACTTGCCCGTACGACAAACTGACATCAACACGATCATGGTGGATATAAGAGATGACACGGGACGACCGGTGGCATTCGAACGAGGAAAAGTGGTGCTGACACTTCATTTTCGACAAGCACGTGCTCCCCACTTTGCATAATGAAAGTACCTTACGAGTGCGATGCACGCAGCTATGCCGACTATTATGCCCAACAGGCCGGGGGTGGCTTTCCGGTCTTTAGCGGTGCACGCATGCAACGAGGACATGGACTGGGGAACATACTCGGCAGCATTGTGAAAACGTTCCTGCCCTTGGTGACGCGTGGGGTGAAAGCAATGGGCAAACAAGCGGTACGCAGTGGACTGCAAGTGGCCGGTGATGTCTTGGGGGTACGGCACCCAAAGAATCCTTGAAACGGCGGGCCAAAGAAGCGGGAGGCGTCTTGGTGGCCAAAGCACAACGCACCGTTGGGAATAAAAGAGCTGCCCCACCGAGACCACGCACCAGTCGACGACCGACCCAGCGACGACGCACATCGAAGAAGACAAAGGATATATTTTCTTAAAACATGTCCTTAATCCACGCCGAGTCCTGCCCCTCCACCAACAGTGAATTTGATTTGTGGACCGTGCCGCCCACACAAACCAGTGTCGAACAAGGATTATGGGTGGAGCATCTCCCGCTCTCCAGCATCAACGAAACCGGGCCCATCGAGTTCACCATCAGTAATGCGGATACGGCCTATGTGGATTTAGCCCATACCTACTTGTATGTGAAAGCCAAGGTGGTCAATGGAGCTGGCACCAGAATCGCTGACCAAGCAACGGTGGGCCCGACGAATCTCTGGCTGCACTCGATGTTTCAGCAGGTGGATATTTTTCTCAGCGACAAACTCATCAGTGACTCCACCAACACGTACCCCTATCGAGCCTACATCGAGACACTGTTGTCGTATGGCCGAGAGGCTAAAAAATCTCAGCTGACAACCGCTTTATTCTACAAGGACACGCCCGAGCACATGGACACGGCGGACAATGGGGGATATAACAAACGGAAGGCTTTCACTGCGAACAGTGCCTCGGTGGATATGATGGGTCGACTGCATGCAGACATGTTCATGCAAGACCGGTACCTCTTGAACAAGATCCCCATCAAAATCCGACTGATACGGGCGCCTCCGACCTTCGCCTTGATGGCCACTAACGTAGAGGGGCATGCAGCGGACTATAAGATTGTCATCCAAGACGCAGTCCTGTATGTCCGAAAAGTGAAACCGAATCCAGCCGTTCAATTGGGACACATGAAAGCCTTGGAAACAAAACCAGCCCAGTACCCTATCCGACGTGTACAAACCAAAGTGTTCTCTGTGCCTGCTGGAAATATGGGCGCCAACAAAGAAAACCTGTTCCTGGGGGAACTACCCAAGCGATTGATCCTGGCCTGTGTGGAAAATACCAGTTTCAGCGGAGCCTACCCAGAGAATCCGTTTGACTTTCAACATTTCGGCATCAATTTTGTGGCCCTGCATGCGGATGGACAACAGGTGCCAGCCACGGCCTTAACACCGAACTTTGGGCGGAGGAATTTCATTCGAGCCTATCAGAGCCTGTTTACAGCCACCGGTCAAATCAACCAGGACGAAGGGAATATGATCAGTCGGGAGGACTACGCGAACGGATACACGTTGTTCTGTTTCGATCTGACCCCCACCTTAGAGAACGACCATCAGCTGGCCCTGGCCAAGCAAGGCAACTTACGGTTGGAAATCCACTTTGCACGAGCCCTGGCGACAACCGTCAATGTGATCTGCTACGCCGAGTTTGACAACATCATTCAAGTGGACAAGGCGCGCAACGTCCTGTGTGACTTCTCCACCTAAAATGGATACAGACCAGATAACCACCGTGCTGGAGAATGACCCAGAGACACGTAGGGTCTTTCAAGGGGTGTTCGCCCGAGATGTGTTTCCATTAGACCGTATGTATCCGGCTGCTTACGTTCTCAACACGGACCCGATGGATCGACCCGGTGAACACTGGGTGGCCGTGTACTTGACAGAACAGCAGGGCGAATACTTTGACACCCCTCCATCCCGATTTAACAGACTTCATGGATCAAGGCACAGAGACGTGGTGTTGGAACAGTCAAACGTTGCAAAGCCTGACCAGTGGCGTGTGCGGACAATATTGCTTGTTTTACCTGTACCATCGATGCCGGGGAACACCCTTATCTACCATCGTACAGATGTTTGACGAGTACCCCCAGGCCGAGGACCGCGATGTACTCGTCTATGACTGGGCCGCCCATCATTTCAATGTACAAGCCCCGTTCTGGGCTTAAGTTAATGACAAGCCCCTTGTTCTGGGCTTAAGTTAATGACAAGCCCCTTGTTCTGGGCTTAAGTTTACAAGCCCCTTGTTCTGGGCTTCAATGTACAAGCCCCTTGTTCTGGGCTTCAGTTAATTACAAGCCCCTTGTTCTGGGCTTGAGTTTTCACGTGGTTGTTCTCACGTTGTTGTTGTTCAATGAATAAAAAAAAAAATGAGATCTCACCAAAAAACCCTGTCTTGTGTGTTTTATTCCTAATGCATCAATGCCCAATGTGGAGATTCAGTCAAACTGAAATCAGTGGTGTAGGATGGGGCCAAAATGTAACCCATCAAGTTTAGAATGCAAGAGCACTATAGTAAAAAATAGAGAGCCAATGAAATCAGCCTACAGACCAAGTACGTGTTTTTGGTCTAGGTTTGGAGCGGGCATTTTATTGAGGTACGTGTATACGGTGAGTGAAAAGACTCGTCCAACACGTATAGATTATGTTGATGACTATAAGTTCTAGGTAACCCATCAAGGTTAGAATGCAAGAGCACTATAGTAAAAATAGAGAGCCAATGAAATCAGCCTACAGACCAAGTACGTGTTTTTTGGTCTAGGTTTGGAGCGGGCATTTCATTGAGGTACGTGTATACGGTGAGTGAAGAGACTCGTCCAACACGTATAGATTATGACTATAAGTTCTATGAGCATAATGCATGAAAGTGGCTTTGAACACCGTATTAGCCAATCAGTGACCTAGAATGGAGCCAAACGTAACCCATCCATGTCCAGAAAAACATTACCCGGGTGTAGAAGAACCCAGATGTAGGCGCGGACGTCAGCGAAAGCACACCGTGAGTACCCCAATTCGATTGGCTGATTGTTCGACCGCTGATTGGTTCTTTTTCTCGACCGCTGATTGGCTCTTTTTTCTCGACCGCTGATTGGTCCAAATGGACCTGCCCATCTTTCCCAGGGTCATTTACAATCCCCTTTTTTGTGCTCAAGCTCTGACTATAGCGATGCCGCAACATTGTCTCATTGGACATTGGACCGTTTGACCTGGAGCTGACCCTTTGACCTTTTGACCCGCGTCCGCGTGGGCACTGCCGGGGATGACGCGTGATGACGCGCGCGCGCGCGCTCTGCGTGCTGGGGCGGGCCAGGCCAGTGGAAAACACCCCGGCGGTTGAACATTGGAACTCTTGTGGGTTTGGAGGATGAACATACGGACGTCTAAGGGGAAAAATTGGAACTCTTCTATGTTTGGAGGTAGTTTTTAGTGAAAACCCGGAAGTGACGTCACAACCCACGTGACCTGCGTATATACTCCTGTAAAATAGAGCCGATTTTATTTCTTTGGAGGGGCAAGGTCAATAGGACTTGCGCTTTTTATACTACTAAACTGTGAAGTAGATTACATCTTACATAGGCCTTAAGGCCGTGATATGCATATGAAGTATTCTGGGGCATGGTCAGTACTTCCCAATTTTCCCTTCGTCTACTACTCGCCGATTTTTTTGATTTTTTTTTATTATTATTTATTTATTTATTTATTTATTTATTTATTTCCTCGAGAGCTTTAAAATAAGACCTCACTCTACCCAATCGGGCCACTAGTGCTCCACATAGACATGAGTGTCTATGGGTGTATATGCATCTATTTACAAGCCTAGCCGGTACTTAAAAAACATTTCATAGCTTTTCCCATCGTATTCTACAACCTCATAGCTCATAGTCAAATCCATAAAAAAAAACTCCACCACCCAAAACACGCAAAAAAGATAGAAATCTGCGAATCAGGGAGATTACCTTTGCCTACAAGAGAAATTGGCCTAGTCTGAGTTGTCTCCCTTGCATCAAAGCGTCTAGATGGGGCTGTGGTTTGAAATGTGCGATTATCCGGGGAAGCCGGGGAAATTGACCTTGGGTAGCCATTTTTCTTAGCGTTTGTTACATAAAACAGACCTGTACGGAATATTTCCACTCTTTTAAACCATCCACACCCAACAAAATTATATCAAACTAATTCATGCATTCAAATGTAAGTGATTCATATACCGCGGAAGACCACATGAAGGTCCCCACCGATGACGTTCGATGAACGTTCGTGATTTTTCTTTGCTGGTGCAAACTGGACAATAAATGCTCGACACTGGGGTGGCACTGTATCATAGACTCGTCGCAATATATGTATATTGGTGTCCAGAACTATTTGGTGTAAAATGTCTGTGGAGCGGACACAAAACTAGACATTTTTTTTCAGGCATATTTTCTCATCGCATGGGCGGAAACAACTGCCGAAACAAATATTACCTCAAAGGCACCAAACCAGTTACCAATGTAAGCCTCAACAATTATATTTTCAATGAATACAAGGTTGTGTTGAGAAATATATCTCAAAATATGATTAATTAATGATTTTCCATCATGACAAACGAACACCCGACCGGCTTCCAACAAATATGGCGGCGGGTATTCGAAGCTCGAAGTCAGAAAATTGCCAAACTTCAAAAATTCAGATCTCATCAACCAGAACGTCTTATGTGCTCACAGTTATTGACTATATCGTAAAATATGTATACTTGCTAACCTTAGTTGGGTTCGTGATGAAATAATTTAGAAATAAGTAATTCGAGCACTTTTTGTGACATAGCAAAACGAAGATGACAGCCGTTTCCCTTTTCGCTGTGATGGTTTACACGAAAAACCGGCTCAGTTATAAAAATCCATATCTCCGTAAATATGAAATGTCCAAACTTTTTACGTCAAGACAATATTCTCTTATATGTGTACTTCCTATTTCCCGCAGGAATTTATGCAATATAAATTCTTTCCGCAATAAACTTACAATTTACTGGTAATGGTAACGAAATTCTCCGTCTCAATTTGAGCTTCTTGTACGGCGGCGGAACGCCAAGATCAAAGAGCGCGTGCTGCAACGTAGCAGATCACGTGAGGGTCTAAATATAGATCGTTTGTTTACATATATCAGCTGATCGTGTCTGATATATAACAAACAATACCTTATAACAACAGTACTTTCCGTAATATCTGAATAGTTGATACTCGACCAAGAATTAATTATGACAGAAAAATTATCTTAGATAAGTTTCGCCCTATTCATAGAAGTATTATTTCCGTCACATCAATTTCTGTCACAGTACTTTTTCAAAAATTTCACCAATTCGCTCCGGGCAAGCCCCTGTGCTGGTTCAATAATTTCAGTCCGTTATGATTCGGGCTCCCACAGCCGCCATCTTAAACCCACCACCCACCCATCCACCACCACCACAGCCGCCATCTTAAACCCACCACCCACCCATCCACCACCACCACAGCCGCCATCTTAAACCCACCACCCACCCATCCACCACCACCACAGCCGCCATCTTAAACCCACCACCCACCCATCCACCACCACAGCCGCCATCTTAAACCCACCACCCACCCATCCACCACCACCACAGCCGCCATCTTAAACCCACCACCCACCCCTCCACCACCACCACAGCCGCCATCTTAAACCCACCACCCACCCATCCACCACCACCACAGCCGCCATCTTAAACCCACCACCCACCCATCCACCACCACCACACATGACCCCATGTGACACAATACTCGCTTCTGATTGGCTGTCGCGTGTGACCTCCACGTCTCCTCCACAAAATATGCAAATTTCTGAGGTCAAAAGACCTCAATTTACTCTTTGTATACTACTTGAGTCAGTCAGTCAGTCAGTCCATCCGACTACTTTCGTCGGCAAAGTAAGGAGAATCGTTGACATTAGAACCTTGATTTTTGGCATGAAGGTGCATTAGGGGACTGTTACCAACACGTTCTGACCTGACATACTTATGATGAAAATTTCTGGTGATTTTTTATGAAAATCACTGCTGATTCTGATTTGAGCAGTGCCCATCTTAATATAGGCAGGATTTCAACTGGGGGTGGAGATTTCCAAGAACTCAGTTCGCGTCGGAGTCCTAATGCCTACCCTACTTCGTAGGTCCTGTGACGTTCATGTATATAGTTAATATTTAAATTATATATACCGGTACTTCCGAAAATCATCATTTGTTTGACGGCGAATATTTAAAATAAAACTTGTGAGAAACACCAAAACAGGCACAACAAATAGAGCTTTACTTCCTCGTTGAATGTTGAATAATGGCGTCCAACTCAGCCTCGTTTTTTAACGAACATGCGCAATGACTTTTCATCGCATAGCTCCATCGCATAGCTCCATCGCATAGCCCCATCGCATAGCTCCATCGCATAGCCCATCGCATAGCCCCATCGCATAGCTCCATCGCATAGCTCCATCGCATAGCCCCATCGCATAGCTCCATCGCATAGCTCGCATAGCTCCATCGCATAGCCCCATCGCATAGCTCCATCGCATAGCTCCATCGCATAGCCCCATCGCATAGCTCCATCGCATAGCTCCATCGCATAGCCCCATCGCATAGCTCCATCGCATAGCCCCATCGCATAGCCCCATCGCATAGCTCCATCGCATAGCCCCATCGCATAGCTCCATCGCATAGCCCCATCGCATAGCGCCATCGCATAGCCCCATCGCATAGCTCCATCGCATAGCCCCATCGCATAGCTCCATCGCATAGCTCCATCGCATAGCTCCATCGCTCCATCGCATAGCTCCATCGCATAGCTCCATCGCATAGCCTCATCGCGCATCGCATAGCGCGACTTTTTATCGCATAGCTCCATCGCTCCATCGCATAGCTCCATCGCTCGATCGCATAGCTCCATCGCGCATCGCATAGCTCCATCGCATAGCCTCATCGCGCATCGCATAGCGCGACTTTTCATCGCATAGCTCCATCGCTCCATCGCATAGCTCCATCGCGCATCGCATAGCTCCATCGTTCCATCGCATAGCTCCATCGCTCCATCGCGTTAAATTAGAAATGAAAGACGCGATGGCCCCTCTCGGCCATCATAGGTCCGACACATTTTACCGGAATTGGGGACATCGAAACCAGGGACCTTTTCAAGCAATCCGATCACATGACATAAGTGCTGTGCCTTCTAAGTTACATGGAAGCTCCGCACAACAACAATAAAGACCAGTAAATCTAAATGATCTGACTTATCGGAACCATTCGATTTTGCTAAATGAAAAGTGTGCTACTTGGGTAGACATGAACGAAATTAAGGGCGAATGCAGATTTCATTTCTAAATGAGAATATTGTGTGGAAAGAGAAACACCTTGTTCAACCAGGGAGGTCAAAGAGAACCAGCGCGTCAGTCCTGCCTGAGTGAAGACAGCGAGACAAGCCCGACTCGACACACGATCGACCGTACCTTCGCCACTGGTGAAAATACAAATTTTCTCATCCCACTCGATGAAATATTTATGGTATTCGTCAAGAAACAGTTGATTTTCCTTTTATTATATACTTCTGTTGTACTTCGTGATTCTCCACTCCTGAAAATACCAACTTTCTCAATCCACTCGATGAAATATTTATGGCATTCGTCCTTTTATTATATACTTCCGTTGTACTTCTTGATTCTGCATGGGTGAAAACATTAAAATAATTCAGAGTTCATAGGATTTATCGACTGAAGGTACACTGAAACATTGATTATTTTCACTCAGACGTCACTCGCGGACTACTTTGCTGTCATATGTCAGATATGAGTCAAAATAACTCTTTTGGTTTTGATCGAATATTATCGTTGTATATGAAAATCTATTATGCCGTGTAAGTTGTTTTCATGAAATGCTAATGAATGAAGATACTATTCCGCTTTCGATCAAATTGACCCCTTGGCTTACCCGAGTGTATGGTCTAACACTGAAAGAGTTTTATCTTCTCGTACTCCGTGAGGGATATTGGTGCAGGAAACTTGCAGTAAGTTATAGTAAATGATTATTTGTAGAAGATGTAGTCTACACAGGAGATGTATATTCACATATAAATTGGATGCAGATATTCCCCTTTATAAAATTGTTTTTCAAAGAAATTCAAGAATAATTCCTTCGTCTATATTTAAAATAAATGCTGATCGAGACGACGTACACTATCGTACAATCAGACTCTCGAACAGTTACAATCAATGAAGTGAGTGGCTTTGTTGTAAGTCTACAGCCGACTCGTTCACAGCCGCGCCATGAAAGATATACACGTATACTCATATACTCATAGAGAGAAATGGCTCCCCTAATTATTTTTCTTACCCCTGGAGCTGGGTGAGGGGGAACTAAAACTTCCCACACTGTACCCTTGGATCACGCTCTACAAGAAAATCTACGAAAATCCAAGATGGCCGCTTTGATGACGTCACAGTGACGTCATTTTCAAAAACGGCATTTTTTAGTCGATTTTGGGGTCAGATTTCCCGAATTTTGTATTTGCGCAATTTTTCCACAAAAACTGCACGATGAATTAGTAAATATCAATGTGATGTGAAATAAAATAGTTCTTGCCCACTTTTCATCGCGCAAAAGCAGAAATTTTGAAGAAAGATGACAAAAACATCACTTTTCTGGCACCCCACGTGGCCGCCATCTCGAATTTATCCATGATTCTCTCTTCCGGGGGGTTATGCAAATAGGCTCAAAATGACTCCAATATGATAAACTATAAAGTCACGGAGTTTCAGCTCTCCATATTTTGTCGTTCCGAAGGTAGCGTAGAAAGTTTGGTGGGGGGGGGGGGGCCTGATGGGGTTAACGACGACGGCTGACTATGGAATGACCGAGTAGAGGCTTGTATTTTGTGGCGATTAACATGGTCAGATGTTGATGCTAATAGAGTACAAAACGCAGAAAATCTCCAAGGACAACGCCTGTCTATTGACTTCTCAAACTGTATTGCATCCAGCGTGATCATGCAACTGATATCCCGTCTGTTAGGTCGGTCTTTCATGTAAGGCCTTTCCATATTGCTGAGACACTGGCGGTCCGGATTCATAATTGCTGTCCGCAGATAAACCATTATCCTCCTTTGTCTGGTGACCCTTATACGAAAGAGAGGACGTTTATTACGGGTACAGTACGACACATGCCACACCATATATTTGTGGTCATAAAACCAGCCATTCAGCACAATTTTCACTCCACCCACTTGGTTCTACCAGCTGAATATGTGCTGTATCATGAAAGTAGAACTGAAACTGTCTTATGGAGTTGACAAAATTTGACGATGGCACTTAAATTTGTTTTTTTTTATGACATGTGTAAGGTGGCGGGAAATTGACGACGCCGGGCGAATAAAAAATCAACCAGGTGAAGCCTCCCACGGCACATCACGTTCAGACTAGAATACCGAGGATTCTGACACGAAGCCTAATTGGTATGTCAAGTACATGTACGCTTTTATTGTTGTTCATGTGGGAACGATGAATTTACCAGACGGCCCTTGCACCGGCCCAAACATATCTGGCTTGGGAGATTTGGGCTCCACCGCAATTTTTATTTCTGTGTTTTCTTCACAATTACTGCATGATAAATTAGTAAGTAATAATCCGATATGAAATAAAATAGAATTTACCCACTTTACCATGAAGAAAATCGCAGATCTTGAAGGAATCTGACGAAAATATATTTTTTTAGCACTCGATCCACATGGCCCCCATTTTGAATTTGTCCTTGATTCTCTGCTCGGGGGGTCATTCAGATAGGCTCAAAATGACCCCAATATGTTAATCTACAAAGTCACCGGGTCCCAGCTCCCAATCTTTTCGAAATTTTTATTCATGTAATTTTCTCCGCAAACGGCATAATGAGAAATCTACTTATTTCTACAACTATAATGCATACAATAGAAACTACGGAAACGTAAATTGTAATTTACCCGTGATCCTCTGAAGTGGTATCCAAGTAGACTCAATGCCACCCCACTATGAAACGCGAAAATGTCGGGAATGTTTCCTCTAAATTGGTCGCCGTTCCGAAAATAGAGTTGATGTGCCCCGTTGGGACCATAATGACCCTTACCTCTCCCTTGCCTATACATATGGACCTTTTAGGAAGAAACTATACAAATAATGATTGACATACTGGCATAATGTTATCATCTGATTCATACACTCGTCCACATACAATCGTTCACGCCAATAAACTCGGATTAAATAATGAGTCAGAAGCCCTGGGTTAACAGACATGACTCGTCCTTCCTTCTTTGTGAACCCAGGGTTTCTGGATCAGAAGTCTGTTTCTGGTTAACAATGAAAATATAGAACAACTGATTAGAGATTCTCAGATGGGATGCTTTATTTGCCGTGGGTTGACAGTAGTATGTATAGAGTCTTTGGAGTTAATAACCCCCCACTGCGCATGCGCGAGAACCTGTTTTGACGTCACAGCGACCTGTTTTGGGGGGGTATTGGGGGGTGTGCGCATGCGTGAGTTTATGGAAATGAGTTTATGCAAATGAGGTGTGTGGGTTTTCAAAATGGCGGCTTGTTTTTGTATGTTAGGGGTGGTCGGTTTCAAAATGGTGGACAATTGCACTTGTCTCACCTCCTCATTTGCATATTTTCAAAATGGCGGCTTGTAGTTGTGTGTTAGGGGTGGTCGGTTTCAAAATGGTGGCCAATTGCACTTGTTTCACCCCAGCCCTCATTTGCATATTTTCAAAATGGCGGCTTGTTTTTGTATGTTAGGGGTGGTCGGTTTCAAAATGGTGGACAATTGCACTTGTCTCACCTCCTCATTTGCATATTTTCAAAATGGCGGCTTGTAGTTGTATGTTAGGGGTGGTCGGTTTCAAAATGGTGGACAATTGCACTTGTCTCACCTCCTCATTTGCATATTTTCAAAATGGCGGCTTGTAGTTGTGTGTTAGGGGTGGTCGGTTTCAAAATGGTGGACAATTGCACTTGTCTCACCCCTCATTTGCATATTTTCAAAATGGCGGCTTGTTTTTGTATGTTAGGGGTGGTGTGTTTCAAAATGGCGGCCTGTAGTTGTCCACATTATGCAAATGAGGTCTTTGGGTTTTTCCCCAAGGGTGGCTTAATTTTCAAAATGGCGGCTTGTTTGTGTGTGTTGTGTTGGGTGTGTTTCAAAATGGTGGACAATTGCACTTGCCTCACCCCAGCCCTCATTTGCATATTTTCAAAATGGCGTGCGCATGCGCAGAACCTAAAATTGGGGCGGTTTTGAGGGGTATTGGGGCGTTGTGCGCAGGTGAATGGGGCGTGGCCTATGAGTGCACTTGCACTGGGTTTTTCCAAAATTCACCTCATTTGCATATTTTCAAAATGGCGGCTTGTTTGTGACCGCCATTTTGAAAATATGCAAATGAGGTCATGTGCACTCATTGACATCGGTGTCAATGAGTGCATATCATTTGCATATTTTCAAAATGGCGGCTTGTTTTTGTATGTTAGGGGTGGTCGGTTTCAAAATGGTGGACAATTGCACTTGTCTCACCTCCTCATTTGCATATTTTCAAAATGGCGGCTTGTAGTTGTATGTTAGGGGTGGTCGGTTTCAAAATGGTGGACAATTGCACTTGTCTCACCTCCTCATTTGCATATTTTCAAAATGGCGGCTTGTAGTTGTGTGTTAGGGTGGTCGGTTTCAAAATGGTGGCCAATTGCACTTGTTTCACCCCAGCCCTCATTTGCATATTTTCAAAATGGCGGCTTGTTTTTGTATGTTAGGGGTGGTGTGTTTCAAAATGGTGGACAATTGCACTTGTTTCACCCCTCTCATTTGCATATTTTCAAAATGGCGGCTTGTTTGTGTGTGTTAGGGGTGGTGTGTTTCAAAATGGCGGCCTGTTGTCCCCTGAAAATATGCAAATGAGGTCTTTGGGTTTTTTTCAAAATGGCGGCTTGTTTGTGTGTGTTAGGGGTGGTGTGTTTCAAAATGGCGGCTTGTTTGTGTGTGTTAGGGGTGGTGTGTTTCAAAATGGTGGACAATTGCACTTGCCTCACCCCCAGCCCTCATTTGCATATTTTCAAAATGGCGGTTTGTTTGTGTGTGTAGTGGGTGGTGTGTTTCAAAATGGCGGCCTGTTGTCCCCTGAAAATATGCAAATGAGGTCTTTGGGTTTTTCCAAAATGGCGGCTTGTTAGTGTGTGTTATGGGTGGTGTGTTTCAAAATGGCGGCTTGTTTGTGTGTGTTATGGGTGGTGTGTTTCAAAATGGCGACCTGTTGTTACTGAAAATATGCAAATGAGGTCAATTGGCTATAAAAGGAGTCCATTTTTAGGGAAAGGGGTGTATTCAATCTGACTTACCTGACCTGACCTGTCTCCCTGCCTGCCTGCCTGCCTGCCTGCATCCCTGCCTTGCTTGCCTATCCGCTTGTATGAGACGAAAAGCATGAGACGTGGAGAAGATTTTTCCTTGGACCCAGCAGTACCTCCGGTTGAAGTCTTGCCTGAAGATGCGCGTGTCAGGGACATTTATCAACGTATCTTCCTACTTACGCCGAGAACATTTTTACAGATCAGGTCACTGCCTTCAAATTGAATGTGACATTTGGGTATATCTTACGGCACAAAAAGACGGACCAGCTGCGGTATTTCTATCCCAGTAATAATTCGTATGTGTTTGACCAGCCATTCACCATCACGGATGCGATTTCTCTCGAGCCACTCATCGACCAACGCACCAGACACTGGAAATAACAGCAAATTTCCCATCAGATTCACACCAAAAACGCGATCATTTATATTGTACATGTATGAGGAATATCCTTGCAGCAAATTTGTACGAATACTAAGACAACATACCTCCGTTTTTCTGGTGAAACCTCCACAAAATTAGTGAACACGTTATGCCTCAAACCACGCGTTCTCCAGCGGACAAATGTGTACGTGTCGTTGCTCATGGCAACGCAACAGCTGTTCGCTTAAGGGGTCGACTCCACTTACCGGCCTACGGCCAAATGCCCTGCATAGACAAATCTATATTATAATTACTCCTAACAATGAATATGACTAAAAATGAATGACATTTAATAGTACAATTCCTACCCGTCACATATGTAAATATTTAATGCCATTTCGGCTGTCTGTGACTTTGCAATATTGTCGATGAAGCTGATCACCCAGTTGGTATAATGAGTGGATTTCAATATCGGAACAGTGGACCTCGACATATAGAGGACGTGGTTCGGAAAGGAATCCTATCAATCTACTATTTAATTATTTATAGTTTGTTGTCGATGTTGATGATCTAATTGGTTCAATATCCTGTAGATTCCAATGTTATTCATACGTTATGACTTTTGTCTAATCCTTCATTCAATATTAAGCCGTCGTCTTTTAAAGAATTTTCTCGTCCATAATCCAAAGACAGCATTAGCACCAAACAATTTTAAGCTGTGGTGCCCATTTGGTCAAACATGGTGTTGGAAGAAAACGCTGTAAATGGTTAGCCAGAGGAAAGATAACATGATCTTCTAGTGCAAAACTGGCAAGGTTACCCTTGGATCAGACTAAAGATTTGACGCCAGCATTTCATCACCTTTGTACCAGATAACTTTAGAAATTTATATGTTGTAAATATGTACAGTAAATAAAAGCGCATGTGGTTCTTTAATAACGCACGTAATCTTACGTCAACCGTAAAGTGATCGTAAACCCTCAAGTAAAGTTTCCATCAAATGAAAGACTATTGCGAACAGTGTCGGAAAATATTTATTGTAATTTTTTACGATTTTATTACACAGAGTAAACTGCAAATAAAGCCTGGTATTCTATGGTGGTCTGTTGAAATCATATCGAAGTCCATATCTAGGTCCACTGCCTTAATACATATATTTCAAACTTTGTATGCACTTTCCAATGCTTGATTTAAGCTTAAGGTGTGTATACTTTGAGTTTCAACACAGACTCACTGTTCCAATGTGCAAGTTTCACCAAAATCTGGGGGATGGTAACTCATAAGTGTCAAGTCAATTTGAATCTTGCATTTCATTTCCCCGATTTTGGTGAAACATGCATATTGGAACAGTGAGTCTGTGTTGAAATTCAAAGTATACACACCTTAAACTTAAATCAAAATATAGAGCCGTCAACAACATGAAGTCCGAGTGATTATTCTGAATTTTTGTTTAAACTTTAATTTACTGTCTGAAATTAGATATGGGATACGCCTGTCAGAACTGACATTAAATATGATCACGGTGATGTAATGCGCGTACTTTCTGTCTACGGAAACCTTCATGTTTTATTCCATAATTTCAATAAACTTGAATCATTTACGGTGTTTCATTTTATTCAGCCTCTTATTGTTAGCGATAAAATGTATATAAATTGGATGGTTCTTCACCCCTATATGGTTGGGCTTTTTGAGACTTTTGTACTTGGGGGAAGGGGGGGGGGATTCTAGATGAACCTGGGAAAGATGGGCAGTTCCATTTGGACCAATCAGCGGTCGAGAAAAAGAGCCAAGAAATGGTGCGGCTACAGAAGAACATAGAGAGATAGTTAGCCGAGAAGAAGATGGCGGAATGAGCATTACCACCAGTTTTGAAAGAGTTATTGAAGATGAAGCGGTGTTAATAAGAAGTACAGAAGAACTCGCGGAACAACTCCGCCGTGATGTGCGAACAGAAGGGGATAGAAGAATGCGAAGTGAACAAGACAACAACAACAGAATGGAGGTGGTACAAGAAGAAGATAACGAGGACGACACCCGTGATGGAGAGGAAGACAGCGGATGGTTAACTACTAGACCTCCCACAACTACAACAACCACCTCGACTGCAGAAACTGCAAGTATAACGACTTCGGCTGAAGAAAGAGTACCACAACGATGCCGACACACAGACGAGATATCACGCCTCAACGAACAAATTATCGACATGAGGGGAGCAATGTTGGGAATGGAGACGACAATGACGGGAATGGAAGAGGAGATTGCCAGACAAAAGAAACTACGACATAGTGAAGAAAAAATAAAACAATGTAGTATCTGCACGGACCAGGAAAGCTTATACGCGGTACTACCCTGTGGACATCTGTGTATGTGCAAGGATTGCTGGGTCCAACTGACGTGTGAAGGAGCCATGTGCCGATGCATTGACGCCGGAGAGTTGCATTTCAAGATAAAGTGCCCCATATGTAGAAAACATGTGGGAGGCGTGAAGCGAATATACCGCGCCTAAGTGTCTCGTGTGACACTATCAAAGGCTCTTTTCAGGGCCAACCCATCTTTCCGAAAGAGAAAACTTCTTTCATAAGCACACCAAACTAACACCAGCTCCCAGCATCCTTTTTCCCCAAAAAAAATTTTTTTCAAAAAAAATTTTTTTTCAAAACAAAAAAAAAAAAAATCTTCGTACACAAGGTCAACAAAATTTTATTTTTGAGGTAGAGGGTCGAGTGAGGTATCATATTGAAGCTGACGTGAAATGCTTCACATTGATACCTCACTGGACCACTAGGGGCTCCCCTAACGCCAAAAAGGTTATTTTGAAGATAAATATCAACATCTGGTGTACGAAGATTTTTTTATTTTGGAGGTAGTGGGTCGAGTCTAACCCCAAAAAAGGGTATTTTCAAGATTGAAGATTGATATCAAAAATATCAAGATATCAAAAATAGCCTTTTTGAGGTTAGAGGCGTCCCTAATGGACCAATCGGGTCGAGTGAGGTATTAAATTGAAGGTGACGTGAAGGAGCATCTGATAGACTGGGTGTGGGCTTGAATTAGGGTAATTCTGCGCATGCGCGAAGATGATATCAAAAATATCAATCTTCAAAAATAGCCTTTTTGAGGTTAGAGGCGTCCCTAATGGACCAATCGGGTCGAGTGAGGTATCAAATTGAAGGTGACGTGAAGGAGCATCTGATAGACTGGGTATGGGCTTGAATTAGGGTGATTCTGCGCATGCGTGAAGATGATATCAAAATATCAATCTTCAAAAATAGCCTTTTTGAGGTTAGAGGCGTGCCTAATGGACCAATCGGGTCGAGTGAGGTATCAAATTGAAGGTGACGTGAAGGAGCATCTGATAGACTGGGTGTGGGTTGAACTATCAGCATTCTGCGCATGCGCAATCTTCAAAATATCCTTTTTTGGGTTAGAGGCGCCCCTAGTGGTCCAATGGAGACGAGTGAGGTATCAATGTGAAGCATTTCACGTCAGCTTCAATATGATACCTCACTCGACCCACTACCTCCAAAATAAAAAATCTTCATACACAAGGTGTTGATATCGATCTTAAAAATAGCCCTTTTGGAGCTAGGAGAGCCCCTAGTGGCCCGATGGAGCCGAGTGAGGTATCAATGTGAAGGTGAGATGAAGGGCCATCTGATGGACTGGTGTGGGTTGAACTATCAGCATTCTGCGCATGCGCAAGAATGGAAATAGACGTTTTTGGAGCTATTTGACTATTAAAAAAGGAAAAAAATGAACACTAAGCATTTTTTTAATTACTATTTTTTTATTAACACACAATGAACGTATTCACAATTGAATTTAATACAATTATATGTAAGTATTGAATTTTTTTAATACAATTAACAGTGAAAAAACTCTGAATTTTTTAAATACAATCTCTCCAGATCAATACATGTTTTCCTTGTTCTCAATAGTTCGTCAACAAGACTTGTTTGAATTCATCATCATCTTTCTGTCCTTGGTGGGCATAGATGTACGTCACAACCTCTTCACGTGGGATTTTGGAAGGACAAGCCGCTACCATTGCCAGGGCAATTTCCGTCTCGGTCACAGCCTGTAGTGCTTCAGTGAGGTCCGCGTATGAGGCTACCAGAGAGTTCAGGTGAGGTCTGATGAGCTGCAGGACTGTGTCAATGTACTTCTCATATATATAGCTCGACACTTGGTAGGCCAGAGTTTGACTAATTGTACTGGCAAGACTCTGCAACTGCCGCCACGCCGTTAATTTCAATGTGACACCTTGAGGACAAGCCACCAGCTCTTGCGTATCTAAGCGTTTTCGCCATTTTCGAATATGCACGAGGAGCTGGTCGTTGAAATAAGCACAACTCACATAGATGTCGTCACCCACATGAAATTTCGCTTCGTCATTTCCCTGGTCGCGAATAACCGCATCGATGGCGTAATCAAGGGCCTCCAGTTTTTGCCAGGTGTCCAAGTTCAGGGCAATATGCTTACCAGGTCTGTCGTTAAAGCCCGCTGCATTAAAATGCACTTCTTCGTCTTTGACACTCACCGTCAAATAAGGTGAAAGCTCCATTATTGTCAAGCCGAAGACCGTGATGTCCTCGTCTATGACTGGACGGCCTCTCGTTTTAATGTGCATGCGCCATTTCTCTGGTTAACTTAAAAATGTACTGCGCGTGCGCGCAGACCCCTTGTTTATTATTGTTATGACGTTGTTGTTCTGACGTTCATTGTTGAATAAATTGATGAAAAAACACAAAAAATGATTTGACTTTCTCTTTTTTTTATTTAAGTCAACAAGAATGAGTTACTGACTATATACAAATAGAATACAGGGTACAAATAGTAGGGGTATGTACACATAGAATAGTAGTGATTAAGGTACAAAAAAGTTCTGTCAGGAGTAGGATTCGAACCCACGTACGGCAATCGCCGACCAGCACTTAATACCGGCGCCTTAGACCACTCGGCCATCCTGACTTTTACATAACTCGTGTATCAACAGTTATAGTTCCACATTTGTTTTTTACAAGTCCAAGTATGTAGTGCTCACACCGTCGGCCAATACTTTTCGTTTGGGATAAAAGAAAGTAAAGGCGTCTCTTTGCTGGATATAGGTGCGCATCTGGTGGTCGACGACCCGGAATCCTCGGTTAGTGCCACTCGCACTGGCCTGGCTTTGCAACACGCCCAGGTAGAGAGCTTTGTCGATGTTGGGATCGCGCCGGCTCACCCCTTTACAACTAAACTTATTTTCCGCTCCTTCATCTCCTCCGTAACAGTAGTAGGTCTTAGAGGAGAGCGCAATCATAGCATCTCCGCTCCACTCCAGCTTGAAGAGCCCGGGTGTCCGCTTGTCGTAGGTGTAGTGATCGCGTCGGGGTAGCCACTGGTCCCGTTCCGCCTCATACTGATCCCTTAGCTCGGGTTTGACGAGTGACTCCCAGTCCGGGTGGGAAACGGCCATGTAGGCCGAATCTGTGTCCATTTCCATGAGTTGCCAGTCTGCGGGGTTAAAATATACACCCATAAAATCATAGATGAATTCCAGCATCCTCAGCTTGGCCACCTGATAGACCATACATCCAATCTGCAGGGGTAAGTTGTACCGGATAGTCTTCTTGGCTGAAGTGACTTCATAGATGTCGTCATCGATCACCTCCACGGATCGAAACAGAGGAGAATTCACTCTTTTGCGGGCTTGGGTAGTAGTACAAATGTTCACGTTGACGTGCTTATCCTGGTTCGTTACGGTTTTTCCATAATAACCATTCCCAGTGAGTTTCCAACATTCAGCCATGATGGCCTGACTCGGGTCTTGATCACCTTGACGACGGGCCTTCGTTACGAGGTCGGCATTCTCCGCAAAACAAGCCTCAGGTACGTACTGGATTACCTGATAGATTTGAGTAATTTCCAAACCGTGCTTCATGTACCACTGCAGTAAGGGCGTGCCCAGCAAGATTTTTTCGCCCCACATACTTCCAATCAACATGCGGCGAGGTTTAGGCAAACACTCGTGTTGCTCCGCATAGGCGCCCATGGTCTCTCCAATGTCAGCCCGACCCACCAGCGTGTTCTTGAAGATAGGCGGACACTGGGCGAAGAGGGGCTTGAGAGTGTCGGGAACATGCAAATCACATTCTACAAAGCCGTAGAGCTGCCCCGAACGAATGGCGTCCAACATCTGGGGCATACTCAGCAGTCGCCGACGACTCAAGGGGTACTCACGTTCTTTTAGGAACCGTTGTAAATGGGGCAGGGCCTTACACATGGTGTGAAATTCACACTCCCACATCTCAATGAGCTGGAAGCCTCGCTCTTTCACGTAATCCCCGTTGGCCACTACTTCTTCCCGTAATTCTTGTGCCGATTTTCCACGTCGCTGATTGAAGCATCCTGCGCTGAAATGACATTCGTGACCGTGCCAGTAACAGCCATAAAACTGGAAAACGGTCGGTGTTCCTTGGACAAGGGCAAACCCATCGACGGGGAGTCGGCGATCTCCTATCCGCTTCTCTGTGGCGTTGGTCTGGTGACGAATATAAATCGCCCGTCGATAGGCTTCCCAGTCCAACCACTGGTCGGCAAGATGTTTGTAAGGTGTCCGTTGCGGTGTAAAATGCCGTCCTTCTGCACACCAACGCGTATAATGTCCGCTGGGCATGGGTTGGGCGAGCGACCACAAGTACAAGGCATTCGCGTCAAACCCAATGATTTTGGCACACGGTTTCCCACTGGGGAGAGTAGTCACATCCTTCTCATGGTAGCGGTGAAAAATAAGGCTAGGGCCCCCCACAATGTTCCGCTTCAAACAATCGTGCATGTCTGCATCTTTTTGTTGTATGAGTGAAAAGTACGTAGGACACTCTTGAAACAGATGGCGAAGCGCCAGACCGGGTAAACTTAAGCACTCCTTGAATATGTCCACATGCATTTGGCGACGAAAGAGTTGCACCATTTTCTCGGCCGCTTCGAGAAAGGGAACCACATCTAGGTTGTTATACCACACCAGGAAATCTCGCAACGTCTTCATGCTGTGACGGTTCCACACTTGTTGGAGTTCGATGTAGGTGGCCTCCGGCAGAGCTTCCCCTTTCAGGTCATTGTAAAACGCTTCGCGGGGTGGCAACTGGGTGTCTTCTAAGCGGTCCAGGCTCGTCATATAGGTGTAAGGAAAGTAACCTTTCGTTTGGGCACAATTATAGGCCTTGACCCACTGGTCATAGCTACAATTAGGAGCTAAATAGTTCCGTACATCGAGAAAATGCAGTGATGTGGTAGTGAGGGCCATATGGTTATTAACCTTCTTGATCACCGACTTGAGGGTATCGGACTGCGCCAAGTAAGGGTAGAGAAATTCCTTCACCATGTTCAAGTCGTATCGTCCCGAATTGAAGCCGAGCACCGGTAACTGACCTAAATATTGTAGGAACCGTAACTTCAATTTCTCCGCATAAGGTTTAGGTAAAGGGACATCCTGCGACTGCAGAGGCTGGGACTGCTGGGACTCGGACTCGGACTCGGACTCGGACTCTTCATC
Source organism: Hanleya hanleyi (assembly GCA_036873755.1). Classification (NCBI taxonomy): domain Eukaryota; kingdom Metazoa; phylum Mollusca; class Polyplacophora; order Lepidopleurida; family Hanleyidae; genus Hanleya; species Hanleya hanleyi. The sequence goes on from JAVTVY010007792.1 coordinate 23,915, forward strand.
GTCGCTGAACGCTACACCCGGTTCAGGAATGCGGTCGTCCAGCTGGGTCAGTACGTCGTCGAACTTGGCCACCAACAATTCCGTACTGGCCGCACTGACTTGCTCTAAATACTCCATCATACGGGTGATCAACTCATGGGATTCCCCCGTGGACACGAAACACACCGGTGCAGCGTCATAGCCAGGTACATTGGATGAAACGCTGACACTGAGGGGGATATGTCGCTGTGTCCACTGCGTTTTAGCCGAAAACAGGTCCATGGGCTCCAACAGGGCCTCGAAATCATAGCATGCCCGGTAGGGAATATAACGGTCCTCTTCCGGTATGATGATACCCTCATCGGCCAGTTCCTGGAAAATAGTAGGTGTATTATGATACACTCCACCCGGATAGACTCGCTTGACACTGTTGTCACAGATTTTCTCGTGGCGATGTAAGTTGTAAGACTTTTTAAACACACGATGGCATTGGGCACAACTGAAAGACTGAGCGTACAGGCTCATATTGGTAATGAGCGAAAAATGACTCACGCCATTGTCATCGAACACATTGACTTTCATCGTAGCAGCATACCGTTCTGTGGATCGACGAACCAATTCAGCCACATAGGTATCGTCCTCCTCGCATCGTAATCGATAAACAAAGATATTAATATCGAACAGTGTTTCCACATCATCCAAATTCTTAAAGGGGACTCCACGGAAGTGCCGCTTATCCATGTCTTGCTGCTCTAAATACTCCTGCCAATAGCCATCGGCCACTGTGTCACAAGCCTTGGGGTCACACTCGTCCAGATGCACGGCCAAACACCGAAACAGACATTTCCGGTCTTTGTAGGGCCCCTTTATTCCTGCTGTTAATGCATACAGGCCTTTTCGAAGAAGCAACCACGGGGGGAGTTGTACAGGAGCACCGATCGGGTGATCTCGCATTTTCGTGACGAAAAATGTGACGTTAGTGACCATTTCCACAAGCCATTGGGTATTGGGGCGTTGCAACCGAGTCCATTCCAATGGATCCAACGTAGTCAATTGGTCGATGAGTGGCTCCAGAGAAATCGCATCCGTCACGGTGAACGGCTGATCAAACACATAGGTATTATTGCTGGGATAGAAATACCGCAGTTGGTCCGTCTCTTTGTGCCGTAAGATATACCCAAATGTGACATTCAACTTATAGGCTGTCACCTGATCTTTGAAAATGTTCTCGGCATATGTAGTGAGATACGTGAGGTCCTCCAGCCGAAAATTGTATAAGTCCAAAAGACGACGATCACGGTGAAAACAATGGCGTATGGTAGCCCAGTGTCGTTGATAAATGGCCCTGACACGCGCATCTTCAGGCAAGACCTCAACCGGAGGTGCTGCTGGGTCCAAGGGAAAATCTTCTCCACGTCTCATGCTTTTCGTCTCATACAAGCGGATAGGCAAGCAAGGCAGGGATGCAGGCAGGCAGGGAGACAGGTCAGGTCAGGTAAGTCAGATTGAATACACCCCTTTCCCTAAAAATGGACTCCTTTTATAGCCAATTGAACCTCATTTGCATATTTTCAAAAGGGTGGACAACCACAGGCCGCCATTTTGAAACACACCACCCCTAACACACACAAACAAGCCGCCATTTTGAAAATATGCAAATGAGGGCTGGGGTGAGGCAAGTGCAATTGTCCACCATTTTGAAACACACCCAACACAACACACACAAACAAGCCGCCATTTTGAAAATTAAGCCACCCTTGGGGAAAAACCCAAAGACCTCATTTGCATAATGTGGACAACTACAGGCCGCCATTTTGAAACACACCACCCCTAACATACAAAAACAAGCCGCCATTTTGAAAATATGCAAATGAGGGGTGAGACAAGTGCAATTGTCCACCATTTTGAAACCGACCACCCCTAACACACAAAAACAAGCCGCCATTTTGAAAATATGCAAATGAGGAGGTGAGACAAGTGCAATTGTCCATCATTTTGAAACCGACCACCCCTAACATACAACTACAAGCCGCCATTTTGAAAATATGCAAATGAGGAGGTGAGACAAGTGCAATTGGCCACCATTTTGAAACCGACCACCCCTAACATACAAAAACAAGCCGCCATTTTGAAAATATGCAAATGATATGCACTCATTGACACCGGTGTCAATGAGTGCACATGACCTCATTTGCATATTTTCAAAATGGCGGTCACAAACAAGCCGCCATTTTGAAAATATGCAAATGAGGTGAATTTTGGAAAAACCCAGTGCAAGTGCACTCATAGGCCACGCCCCATTCACCTGCGCACAACGCCCCAATACCCCTCAAAACCGCCCCAATTTTAGGTTCTGCGCATGCGCATTGAGGCGCTATTAACTCCAAAGACTCTATATATACTACTGCTCTATCCCTCAAAACAAAATCCTAGAAGACCACATCACAAAGTTGGAAAGACACCAACCCCACAAAGTTTGGTAAGACCCCTGCCTCACAAAGTTTAGTAAGATACCCACCTCACAAAGTTTGGCAAGACATCCACCTCGCAAATTTTGATTAGACACCCACCTCACAAATATTGGTAAGACACCCACCTCACAAAGTTTGGTAAGATATCCACCTCACAAAGTTTGATAAGACACACACCTCATCTCACAGATCCCATCGTTTTACATATATATCCAGATAGATCCATTGTTTTACCATATCCAGATAGATTCATCGTTTTACTATATATCCAAACAGATCCATCCTTTTACCATATACCACAGTCATTTATTGAAGTTTTGTCACAAGTCACTCAAACGTCCTTTCTCAGTCCATAAGATATATACCAAGGGCGTAGACAAGTTGTGAAGTTTGGGGGGGCTTAGGGGGAGAGTCTGAGAGGGGGTATCCCCCCTCGCAGCGTAGATTTTTTTTGGAAAATTGATGGTAAATTTTCGCTCACTGGGAGCATTTGAGCGGTAAAAATTGAACTTTTTTTTTGCGAAAATCTCTATAACAGTGGCGATCACTACACTGATATACAAGGTGAAATGATCGTTCAATCCGGGGTTTGCACTATATTAATTCAAGTTATTTCTTAGATAATACTATTTTGCCTAGATAGCAGGGGCGGTGTTTTGATGCGTGGTTGACCGCATGAGTTCTTGTGGTCGTTCTGAAGTTGCCAAACTTATCAAAAATGTAAACTTAGGGGTCCTTTCTCGGAATAGTAGCGAAAAGTATTCATATTCATCATATTTACACCAGTTAAATAGTGACTTTGTGTCTGGGTTAGATTTTTTACCTATATTTCTAGGGTTTCTCTGTGAAAATTATTCGAGAGTTCGTATCTCTCGTTCGTGAATAAATAAATACGGAACAAATGACTGGGATCTCAATTAAAAAAAAGTTTATGGTGAAAAAGTTCTGAAAAAATCTTTTCAGCCAACGTGTTGACCTTTTTCGTCCAAATGGGCGATATTTGATTGAATTGGAGCACATTATTCGTTTCTCGGAGAAAATCACACGGGATCTTTGAGTCCGATATCGCCAAACTGTTGCGTTGTTCTCTGAGCGATTGCAATTATTCTAGTCCTTCTGGTAAGCATTGTTGATTTTACTTCCCCTGTAATATGCAACAATTGATAAAGATATGTGACAAGCTAAACATTTACTTCTCTGCTATGTTTCCTTTTTGTTTCTTTCTTGCTTTCTTTCCTTTTTTGTCCCTTTTTTTTCTTTTCTTTTTGTTATTTTTTTTTTGACGGACGCCAATATTTGGCGGGGCTGAAGCCCCCCCAAGCCCCCCCTTGTCTACGCCCTTGTATACTGCTGAAACGTTTCATGGAAAAGAACGTCTTCGGTGCGCGGATTCACTCAAAGATATACATCCTATGTCAACTGTCATTGAGATTTGTCTGAAAGATATCTACAGGATATTAGCATCTGTCGAATCAAAAGATCATTATATTCTAATATTTTTGTTGCTTGGATTGTCATTCCGACAGATAGGGTTCACTTGATCGGGAACATTCACGTCGTTTACACAGACAGCTGTCTAGATCAGGTAGTGGTGTCGCTACCTTCAGGCGGTCCCCTCAACAGAGTTATAAGGTGACCATCGTCATTCTCATAGTTACTTCATTGGGATCATTGAACAAACAATTTCGAAGATTATACGGGTAATGTATGTCTTATTATTTTCTGATACTACCTCATCGAATTCCATTGTGAATCGCAATTAATGACTGGGACTGGCTCTCAAAATATATATATATCCACAAACATTAGGCCAATAGATAATGACATTTCGCGTAAAAATGGCTTTAAAATATCTCATTTATGGCATAACTTTGTTCATTAGTAGGTCTAAAGACTGACGGAAAATGAATAAGTTCAAGAATACAGCTTGTATCAAACATTAGCACACAGAAGACATGCATGGACATTCGTACTTCACAGATAGATATGCAAGAGTTGGATTCGGTCCACCAGCTGAACTAAATGTTTTAACTTTCTTCCGTATTCCACCAAAGACCATACCGTCCATCAACGCAAACATCAGTTCATCAACAAAAAACTGTATTATAACTTATCACGGTCATAATGGTGCATCCAAATCTACCCTTACTTGCACAAAATTAGGGCCTAAAGCCCAAAGCATTTAGGGTTGTCCGCGATGAGAACCGTCAAGCTGTGGGCCCCCGCTGTTTTATTACCTCTATCATTGCCATTCTCTATCATTATCATTCTCTATCATTGTCACTGGTTATAATGGAGAACACACATAGTATGTGAGGCAATAACCAAGGTTCTGAAGCAGTACCAGGTTCCTCCTCGCAATAACCAGCAGTATCTTTATTTCGCCTTTGACCCAAAAGAAACCCTGACGTTGTGAAGATGTGTTATGTTACGCTGGATAACGAATATTGGGAAGGATTTCTATGCCAAAAGGTCAATCTAATTAACAATTTAACTGAACAAATAAAATCAGGTGTTATGGTGGTCTTTTACTGTACCTCCATATTACCATAACACATGAACCCATGTACTTCAAGATCCTCATGGTACTCATATGAACAGTCACAATCAAAGCGTGACTGAGATACATCTTTTTTTTTAGATGACGACTCTATAACGAATATTATGGATTAAGAATATTGATCAGCGATACGGATTTGATATTTCTGGAACATCATGATGTCTTGCCGGCATCATTGAAAACTGTTGACCGCTTCTCTCTTGCAGGAAACAAGCCTATGTTTATGTATACTATGACTGTCTTTTTGAATTTGGTGCTAATACTGTTATGTGGAAAATGGAATAGGTCTTTGGGTTATGGACGCGGATATTCTCTAATGGACGACGGCTGGATTATGAATGACGGACTAGACGCTTGTAATTTCAATGTAGGCCTATTTACCAACTCTTACTGCAATTTTGGTACATTGACCCTTCTTGGCACATTTCTCTCCTCTGTGAAGGACAACTATGCATGATAATTCAGACTTCATGGTGGTGAGAGACTTGCCAGTTATACAGGAAGATTCATTCCAACAAGATAAAATATCACATCCTTGCTTATTTCACTAGTTTGACTCACGCTTGACTCAGAATATGACTGGGTGGTATAAGGTCTATCTTAGAACCAATTTCGGATGGACTCGTACTGTCAGGGTCTTTGTCTAGTTTCATCGGGTTATCGTCCACATAATCTTTCTTCTGTTTTTGAATGTGCAAGTAAAAATCAATTGCTAATGTCAGTACAAAGCACACGAGAATAAAAACGCCAGCACCAATAGCTGCTATATCACGAGCTTGTAATTGCCCTCCTGTGGAATCTGAGGAAAGAAAGAGAAGAAAATTTTACTTTCATAATATCATTGCAGAATTTCATCCTACGAACAAATTAATATTTGAAGCTTATATCCGCAGTAAACTCGCTGTACAAGGCAACTTCAGTCCAGCTCGGACTCGAGATAAAATTGACAAATGCATCTTTCCAATGAAAACTGGTCAACCGTTTCTGCTATTAGTATATTGCTCATCGGTCAAATAATCAATAGTGAATTTTGCAGCAGAAGAATGTCTATTAATCAGGTAAATTATATAATTTGTTTGTGACGAAATTAAGCTAGGCGAAGCCAATAGCGCTGGCAGTCTCTCACCAGACAGGACGAGCGCGAGGCAACGTTCAACGCGTGAACGTGCTCTTTCCAGATTCAAGTGAATGATCATTTTGGTCGAAAGTCTTTAAAGAACCATGCTTCCTTACAGGGGGCAATAAGAGTTTCCCGCAGTGCTTCACTGAGATTCTATATATAGCACCGTTATCCTGTGAGTGTACTTGCCAAACTATTCGAATATATACTATTTGTGAACAAAGGTGGCATCCATTGTGTAATTTATTCGATAGGCTCTTCCAACGAAATCAGTGCATTATTAATGTAACAACTTACCTTTCAAACTATAATGACAGACAAAATAATGCTCGCTGGTACATTCAGATATAGTCCATTTCATTGTAGCCATGGAAATACGAGGACAAAACTGTGCCCCCTCAACTGGTGAACCGACAATTCCTCGTATCAGAGATGGGCAGATTGGACATTGAGAGACATCCACACCTTGGTCATCATATACACGGAACATAGAATTCTGACCCAAGATGATATGTCCAGACCAGTGATGGAGAGATTCGTTCACAAAGCCGAGGACATCAGTAAGATCTGACAATTCCTCCAGAGTCTGAGAGACAAACAGCCGAGAAGCTTTCTCCTGACAACTCGACACCGCCGACTTGTAATCCAGATCAGAGTTGGACAACAGCAGACATCTGTTGTGCGTAATGTCGACTGTCCAGTCTTCAGATGGACACACTGCGGCTGAAATAAGAAAAATGGTATAGCTAGGATGATATGCTGTCTATCTATAGATCGTTCACCTTTCCTCGGCTCCTCGTCCTCGAGGCTTGCACTCTGTACAAATCATTGTGATTGTATAGTTTGGGACTGACTGTGGTTAACATTGTGGAGAAAGAATCGCTTGGTCGGCGTCGGGCCTCACAGACTGGTATTCTATGTAAGACCTTGAATTCTACTAATAGTCCCCCGTTTGGGCAGTTTCTTCTATCTAACGGTAACACAGTTCATCGATTTCCATCAGATGACTTGATACATCATTGTTCGTGGATGATATGAGCCGTTTGGTCTTGTCATTCACAGATGTTCACATGAATAGTTACAATGAAAGCGAGGCTGAGATACAAATCTTCACGGATATCATTTTTTGTTATTGTGATGTTGTTAGATATGCAGTCAGAATATTGGCCTGTGAAGTCATATGACTTCTTTTGAGTATGCCGTTATCTTTTTTTACCGGCTTTATTTGATGCGTTTAGTTATTCGCTTCTTTAGGCCGGTTTTCCATTATACGCATGTTGATCTTTTCATGTCCAAATATATTACATGTTGAGCTGGATATTTATATACTAGAGAGCGGGCTTCGTGGATAGTAGTTCAAGGGGTAAAATAATAATATAATTTTGCACATGCAAAACGTATGCCTAATTCCGAGACATTGTGCTTGCTTGGACATCGTTGGAGCGTCATTGTTCGAATTAACAGCTCTTGGAAGCCAATCAAAGTGTCATTTTATGAAAGAATACATGACGACAAGAACATACTGTCTTTCTGTCATTGTTTAAAACTGACCACTATCTTGGAGACAGAATGGAATTATGTTTGAACAACATCGACGGCTGTATATCGATTGCGGAATCTGGTGCCCCGAGGTACCGGTATATAGATGTTGAGATACAATATCTCAGATATATTTGACGTATTCCAATTCGATTGGTTGTGTGATGAGGAAACTAGATATTTAAGAATTATTTGTTCAAAGGTAAAAAAAACTAATGATTTGGAATATCTCGAGAGGAGGATATTTAAGATCATCAAATATATACATCGATAAATATCACGCCATGTACCGACATTGGGTGCATGTTGAGGGAAGACCCGCTGACATGTCTGAATCGTTTGCTGCAATGTCAAACAATCTGCCAAAGTCTACAAGAGGACGTATGAAAAAATGTCATTTGCAGACGAGATAGTAAATAAAGAATGGATTTTCTTCAACCTGCTGTTTTAAAATGAAATCCAAATCCAATTGTCAGCTAACCTCGGATAGATAGAAAATCCACAGAAAACCCTTCCATGAAATCTTCATTCTCCGACATCATCTCGAGGTATGACTGGGTTTATACCCCTCAAAACAGGTGAACTATACAATTTATTTAAATTCAAATATATGCCTCAGAGATCCCCCCCCCCCCCAATCCTGCATACTTCCTTCTTCCCTGAGACATATTCCGATTACCCATTGCTTTATCATAAACACGAGTGCCAAATCCATATTCTAAAGAACTACGTTGCAGCTAGTCTGGTAAGCATATAGAGTAAAGACACATTTTGAGACCAATTTACTTATTTAGTTAGTTACAAAAGTTCCTGTATTTTCTGTAATAAGGGTATAAGTTGCACTCTAGACATTTCGGCCCAATGTGATGCGTTATACAGATATGGCATTAATGTCCATTGATGTCCATTGTTACATATGGACAAGACATTTATAAAGTTACTGAAAATTGAATATGATTAATAATATCTTATTCAAACTACCAGCAATAAAACTAGAGAGTTGCGACATGGATAATTATACAACCGTATCCATTAATGTAGTGAATAGTTTAGTATAAGTACTGTACCTGACTGGACTGCTGAGACGCTAAACATCATGATGAGGGCCATTCCCATGTAATAGAGAGAGCATGTGGACCGTTTGGCCGCCATTCCTTCTGATGTATCTCTGATCAGTCCTCCGTCTCAATGACAGATGGAGGATGAAGACAGTAACCCAGTAGGTCAGGTCCTATGTACGGTAATGATCAGACGATGACAGTGTGATCGATCAGCTCAGCTAGCAGTCAGTTCATCTGTTTGTTGAGCTTTGTAGAACGTCTCACCTCCATTGATCTTCTTCGATTAGCATTTTCTCATTCTAGCCCCTGTAAACTTCCCCCAAATGAAATTCGGCAAATAATTCTGGAATATTGAAATTAGTTTTTGCCAGATGAGCCTGTCTGATATATATACCTACTGGAGTATAGGGCGGGGTTCTATCTATAGATTGATGTGAAAATAATCAATGTGTCCGCTATGGTTATGCACTTATGCCCTACTCCCTAGAGACATGATTACCATATTGGGAAGAATAGCCGGATTGTATGGTTCATTGGATCTCTAAAGTGATAATTGTATTGGACATTTTCAGGCGAAAGGCTTGGCAGAGGTATTGATGTTCTTTGACCTGGATTGGCGATTTTAAGTCATGCATGCATGAATGGCTTGACCTGGAGAAGACCCATATCAGTAAGAAATCTCCCAGTCAACCGTCAAAAATAACGTGAAAGATTGACCCAATAGTGTTTAAATAACTATTATACTTAAATTCCACTGCAAAAATAGCTCAGACATTGTTAGTTTGTTCCAGTTTAATGAGATTGACTGGGGCATGCATTGTAATCCTCTTGGCTGACCTGACCTGAACAGAACCATTAATGCTCTCAAGCAAAGCCAAAATATACTTTGGAAGGTCCAAGGTATAATGATCCTCGAATAATAACCTGATTATAAATTAATCTTGAAGTATATATATCCAGAACTAAATTTAATCGCCTGCACGCATATCTTCTTGGACATGTAGTTTTGACAACGTGTCATAATGAAATATAACTATTGTTAGAACCTCTTTCTACTGCATCAGATATAAGAAATGGTTATGACAACAGCATTATTCCACAATGCCAAGTCATTCGAAAATTGATATAATACACGGCCTGTACATAATCTCTCATATATGCAAACACGTGCAAACAGGCCCTGAAAACAAGATATCTGGGAGGGTGGGGTGGGTTTTTAAGGAGTTTTCTGGGGAAAATAAAGATACATATATGTAATTTGGGTTGGAAATTTTTCGACAATTGGTGACCGAGAAGTGGACCCATGGTCTACCCCCTGCCAAATACTAGTAGAAGAATTCGTTGACAGCACCCGTAGAATACGACTGGAGTTATCTCAAACCCGTGGAGTGACTGAGAGTCGTGTGGGCATGTCATTCAATATGTCCACATGAACATTTACAAAAGCGTTGTTGGGATGCAAATCAATGGTTATTATGATGTGTGTTTTTTGGAAATATGCAGTCAGTATATTTGCCTGTGAAGTCATATGACTTTTGTCAATACACCGGAATCGTTTTCCACCACCCTTCTAATGTTGGTTTTAGGCGCTGACCTAATCATGCCCCTCCACAGTCGCTAAGGCCGCCTGTTTTGGAAGTATTGGAGCGATAGGTAGACCATAGTTGGACCATCCCTGGTCCAAATGTGTCGACTAGTGTCGTATCGAAGCACTCGTCGTGCAGAATACGACATAGGTGCCGTTCCTTTGAGCGACGGTGTCATGGTAGGCATTCACACTCGAGGGGTAGTAGAGAAAGAGCATTTTTGATTGCGCAGGAAGGTGTTTCGGATAATCTAGGGGCCAGTGACTCGCAATGTATCGTGCAGGGTGTCGTATTGAAGCTCGTAAGGTGTGGAATACAATTGGGGTGCTGTCCACGGTGGGACGTATTGGTGCGAATGCACAGTCGAGTCGTAGAGAAAGGATATTTTGAGGCGCGTATGGGCGTGTTTGGAAAATATCCTTGCCCTAAATGGTCCATGCAGGACTTCGTATTGAAGCTCTCCTGACTGCTGTCCACGGCACGGTGCCCATAAGCACTCGAAGGTGAGTAAAGAAAGGGCATGTTCGGGTGTGCATGGGTGTGGCGGGTACGTATCCCAAATGTAGCGTTCGGGGTCTCGTATTGAAAAGTTCGTTTTGTAGAATAAGACTGGGGTGCGCATGCCCAGTCGTGGAGTAGTAGCGAAAGGACATTTTTAGATGCGCATGGGCGTGTTTGGACTATAGATGAACCATTCTTGATCTTAATGAGTCGTACTGGGTGTCGCTTTAAAGTTCTCGTGGCGTAGTCTAAGACTGGCGTGCTGTTCACGTTGGCCGATGAAGTCATGGTACGCATGCGCAGTCGAGGTCTAGTAGACAAAGGGCATTTCAAGGTACACAGAAGGGAATAATTGTGGACGAGCTGGGGCTCATCCTGGATCAAACTTACCGTTTATTGTGTCGTCTGGAAGCTTTCGGTGTGTAGACTATGCCTAGGGTAATTGCGCAGTCGAGGAGAGGTAGAGAAAGGGTATGTTCGGATGCGCACTGGTGATATGCCTACCCATAGACCCCTATACACTGACCCACAGGGGCCGGTCTACATATACTGGAGGTATACAGATTATGTGACTGTGACGTCATAAATGATGTAATGAGTAGAAGAAATGCGTAGAGTCGCTCGAATGCGAAATTGGATGGGTGGAAAGTACAGCCCTATACATTATCCCATATGGCGGGGACGTGGACGTTGGAGATCGTTGTGGCCCTTGGAGCGGCTAGATTCGGTGATATGCACATGAGCACACACAGTGTGGTAGAGAATGTAGAGATGTGTCACCGGTAGGGGTGACCATTTGGCCGTAAACTGGTGACATCAGCAGAACCCGCTCAACGTGCTATGTGCGCACGCAGGCCAAAGTGTATGTATCTAGAAACGCTATAGAACTCCCACGCTCAGGCAACCCGTTCATTTGTGAGCATCACGAGCGTCGGTGTAAAATGACGAAGCATATTGTGTGCCGAAATAACCGAAAAGCGGACCCATGGTCTACTCTCTGCCAAATAGAAGAATTCCTGGACAGCGCTCCGTAGTGATCTCAGAGCCGTGGTTTGACTAGGGGCCGTGTGGTCATGTCATTCCATATGTCCACATGAACATCTACAATAAAAGCGTGACTGGGATGCAAATCATTACAGGGATCACTTTTGGTTATTGTGATTCTGTTTCAGAAATATGCAGTCAGTATATTTGTCTGTGGAGTCATATGACTTTTTGTCAGTATGCCGGGATCATTTTCCACCACCCTTTCAATGTTGCGTTTAATTTAGCCTGTGACCTCATCATGTGCATGTGGGCTCGCTAGAGACACCTGGAGGCTCATGGAGTTTGACGATTGGGCCCTGTAGCAGTACGTGATCGGACGCTTCATCAATACGTTGAGGGAGTTGTGTGCGAGAAAGATCATGCTGGATCCCAAGGCTGGCTTGTATGACTACGTCTATTCGGATGTGATTGGTGGTTACATTGTCAGTGACACCGATGCCCATTCTTACGTGTCTGCCCAGCGCAAGGGAAAAAGACTTGCATACCCGAGACATCGCAACAGTCGACGAACGACCAAACTACGACATTCATCGAACATGGTCTTGATCCACCCCATCCTCGCTAAAACCAGGGGTATCTCTATCTCTATGATAGATATAACCCCTGGTCCGCTTGGGCAATGTATCGCGATCAACGACACACAGCGGCATCCTGTACATATTGACCAATCAGATCACTTAAGCACCGCGACCATGGCGACCGTGACAACAGATCGAAAACACCATAGTAGATAGCTTGTGCGATACCCAGTGCAGAAGAACATGCACCTTTTCAACAACCATGAACATTAATAAATATAGGGAAACATAGTTTAAAACAAAATCTATTTGAAGAGAAAATAAACTCATTCATCTCCATTCATCTACCATCAAACATCCAACAAGCCAGGCAAATGTAGAAAACACCGAAGCTTTAAAGGCGGTCAGTGTATCCGACCTCACCTTCCCACTGAAGGACTTGAATTGGGTTGAAACGCACGGATTTCTACCAAATTTCACTGGTCTATCCATTAATATTTTATTGTTATGCGTGCTTGGATTAAATATTTTACATTCGATATCAGCGAATAGTTTAGCAGCGAAAGTAAAACCCAAACGTATTTTACCACCAGCGCAGTTTTTCTAGGTCACGTAACTGGAGTGTGTGGGCGGAACGCAGTTTGCTATGCAAGTTGGTCAAGTATGAGGTTCGCCTTTGGCTCACAAATAGAAACCGCGGCGTGGTGAAGATGGATCCACCCAGGAGTTGCGCCCTTCTGCCAACAGTGAATTTGATTTGTGAACCGTCCCGCCAACGCAGACCAATACCGAACAAGGTATTTGCGCATACATATTTGTATGTGAAAGCTATAGTTTCGCCGAAGGTGCTACGGTGGTCCGACGAATATCAGGCTGCACTCTATGTTTCAGCAGGTGAATATTTTGCTCAGAAACAAAAACATCATTGACTCGATCAGCACCTGCCCGTATCGGGTCTACATAGAGATGTTCAAAATGAGCTCAGTTTCAATATTTCTATTCGCGATCGCGAACTTACCCCATGACATGGACACGCACCGTCTTTTAAAGGGTGTTTGCCCGACATATGTTCCCACTATCCCGTGTGTACGCTGCTGTATACGTTCTCAACCCAGACCTGATGGATCGAGCCGTCGAACATTGAGTTGCCATGTACTTAGCAAAAGAGTACGGGCACATGGGCCATAGCGTGTGCGGCCAGTACTGCCTGTTTTATCTCTACCAGCCTTGCCGTGGATACTCCATGCCTACTATCGTGCGAATGTTTGAGGAGTAGGCCTACTCTTAAGTCGAAGACCGGTGAATGACTTTATCGAAGACCATTTCAATGCGCAAGCCCCCTTCCGGGCTTTAGTGATTGTTCTCACCACAGGCCCCAGTGTCTGGACAGTAGAATTTAAATTCAGTATAATTTAAATAATTTAATTTTTTTTAAGTCAGCCTATAATACAGAGGGGAAAAGGTATTGCACGCGCCATATTGGATTTGCCCGCCAAATACGAAAAAACAAAGTAAAGTTTTCACATTAAAAACTGTTTAACTGACCGTGTTACTGGTGTCCACTCAATTTTGAAACCTTTGTTATGCCATCTAACCCTACGGGAAATCTCAGATCGCCGTTTTATTGGTATAAATCCATCTCTGAAAACAGTAAACTTACGGCTTCTGTCAGCCGCTTTCTGCCTCGAGTGGGACGTAAATTGCTGTCTACGTCATCGCTTTCGGCATTACCAAAGCGACTCTCATGTAAACTGGTGACATTTTTGAATCTCCAATTTCAACGCGAGGCAGCATGACATCACTCGCTCGCGGGTAGACACGCAAAATGGTACATCTTCAGAAAATTTATGACCTAACCCGAAGATCACAAGATCATTGTTTAGCATCATCAGATAAGCAAGAATAGTGCGATCAGACAAACATGCAGGCGAAAGTACGGTATAATTGACGTAATTCGTTGTTTTCCGCGTTTCAATGGTTGATCTTCAATGCAGAATCTAGGTCAACTAAATTTATGTCTGCTGCTTCAAACGAGTAGGCCATAAAGTTCAACGTTCAGTTTTATTTTTTTAACAACAAAACTTGCATAATGATAGCAACAAAAGTACATATCATAGGGCGTGTGAACAGTACTATGTAGTGAATGAAGAACAGAAATGCTGCAACTGCCTTGCCCTGATCAAGTACATGTCACGCTAAGAACCTGGGAGAGGTCATAAATTTTCGGAAGATGTACCGTCTTGCGGTAGACACGGCTCTCTTTGAGAATGCCGAAAACGATGACGTAGACAGCAATTTACGTCCCACTCGAGGCAGAAAGCGGCTGACAGAAGCCGTAAGTTTACTGTTTTCAGAGATGGATTTATACCAATAAAACGGCGATCTGAGATTTCCCGTAGGGTTAGATGGCATAACAAAGGTTTCAAAATTGAGTGGACACCAGTAACACGGTCAGTTAAACAGTTTTTAATGTGAAAACTTTACTTTGTTTTTTCGTATTTGGCGGGCAAATCCAATATGGCGCGTGCAATACCTTTTCCTCTCTGTATTATAGGATGACTTAAAAAAAATTAAATTATTTAAATTATACTGAATTTAAATTCTACTGTCCAGACACTGGGGCCTGTGGTTCTCACGCTGTTATTCGTGAGTTAAAAAACATGCCCTGTGTTGCCCTGTATACTTGTATAATTTAATCACCTGAAAGCATTAGGTCGTCATGATAGTGCATACCATGGACCACCGACGGAGGAATGTGGGGATTGTGGACGATTTTGCAAAACCCCCGAGTCAAATGAGAAGCCATCAACGACACTCTGTGCCACAGACACGTTTGCGGGATCCCGTAGAGCCAGCAGTGTGGCAGAGGGGCTATCCGCTCAACAGGTTGAGAAGATCACTCATCCCCGACCACCCCACGGTGTTATGATCGCCTTCGCCCTCTGCTAGTTCGCTACAGTTGTGTGCTACAACATGATCGCCAGATCGACCTCGCTCGTCTACGGGGTGACGTCGAAGTGATCTTTGAATATCAAGCCATCGCCTTTGACCTGAATAGCATTAGGTATATTTTCTTCAATAAAGGGAATAAAGAGACAAAACAGCTGCGGTTACTATCCCAACGCCAACATCCGCCGGAATGAGCAACCCTTCATGCTTACGGGTCGTGTATCGCTGGAACTGGCTTTGCTCCAGGTTGATCAATTGGATCCGTTTGGAAGCCCAATACACAATGGACCATGGCGATGGTCACCAACGTCACGCTCTTCGGCATCAATCTGACAGTTTGACAGAGCCTCTTCAGCGCGATACGATGTAATATTGGGGAGAATAAAATGATCGACATGAAATCATATGCTGGATCAGGCGTCACCCTTTATTTTCTTCGCAGTCTACAGTCATAGTCCGAACGACCAATCGGTACCGTATGAGCGAATCGACCGTTGTTGCGTGTTATAAAATGTTAGCCGTTTAGGGATGGGTCTCCTTCATGTCGCAGGAACAGTGGAATGGTATGTGGGATAAGAGGGGACATATATAATGCCCGTTAATGTTTCGAACATGCGCTTTCTTTACTACTCCTCGATTTCGCATGCGCGTATCACCAGTCCACATGGATAGACCCAACTCTTATTGTTCTCTATTGTATAAGGGTATCATTATGTATCTATCCAAGGTGACACAACCCACACTTAGGCACACCCTATTTGCGCTTTTTCTTCTACTCATGGCGTCACAGATGACGTCCTCGGTCGATATATAATCCCCAGTCGTAGTCAACACCACGACAGTTTCAAGACGACATCTTGCACGACACAACTGGACCACGTATGTCCCCCAGATTGCCCAAACACTTAGAGGGAGATCCCCTTTCTACTCTTCGACGTGCGCACATGACGTCACAGCTTGAACAGTACCCTATAGTCTTATTCTCCACGCCGGGAGCTTCGTCGCGACACCTTGCGCAACCTAATCGGATCAATAATGGCCCTAAGATTCCCTAGGCCCCTACATCAAAACGTTCATTCTCTACTACTCCACGACTTCTTTGGTGTTTCGTCTTGATCAGTACACCAGTTTCATTCTACAACACGAAAGCTTCGAATATTTAACAGGTTTAATGATATCACTGCCGCATTTTAACTACTTTACTGGCAGTCGTGGAGGGGGGATAGAGTAATCGTCTCCGTTTTAACCCAAGGTTTATGCCAAGGACTAGTCCATATTTCTATCCCGCATTATGGTGCCAATCTGGCGAGAGCGCGGCAACATCAGAAGATACCCCGACAGCGTGGCGTCTTTTTAGGCTGAGCCAACAAAAAGCCCCAACCATTATGTTCCCTTCAAAGCACTATGCAGAGTTCTCGGGGTTGATTCACACTCGCGTTACTGCAAGCCGGTTATATCCCACAAGCGACATGTCCAAATCGGAGAGCAGATAGCCTTTTTAATTAGATTGGCATCCGAACATGCCCTTTCTCTACTACTCTCCGTGTGTGCATGCGCACCACGAAGTCACGCCGAGACTAGGACCCCAGTCGTATTCTACACTACCAGAGCGTCTTTACGACACTGTGCGGCCCATTTAGACCAAGAATGGCTCATCTATCGTGCAAAGACGCCCACGCACACCCCGAAAAATTAACTTTTTCGACTACTTCCCGACTGTGCATGTACACCATGACGTCACACCGTAGCTGCGCCACAGTCGTATTCTACACCTCAAGGGCTTCAATACGACACCCTGAATAACCGAAAACAGGCCAACGCACAGTCAAAAGTGTCCCTTCTCTGCTACTTCTCGAATGCTTATGTGTACCATCATGTAAGCGGTCAACGGAAACAGCACCCCAGTCGTGTGTTACAATATGACATCAGGCACGAAAATCTTGGACCACGGGGATACAGTAAATATATATAGCTAGATGGTGGATTGGTATATATAGCCCATGAATTCTGAAACGAAAGGTAACAAAAAATGCTGCCCTCGATCCTGACGTTATCTGAGAGATGAATCCACACTATTCTGGTCACCAGGATATTCTATTCTATTCTATTCTATTCCAGGAACGTGCTTCCAGAGCGTGCATATTGACAGGGCCATATCCAGAGCCATTTTGATACCTGTTAAGGGTTATGGGTGCCCAAACTTTACAGGCAATTTTAATGCTTTTTACGTACAAATGCGCCCAAATACATACAAATGCACCCCAAAAAAAGCCAAGAAATTGTGTCCCCAAATAAACTCTGGATATGGCCCTGATTGATAATCGCACCTTGTGGATTTGCAAAGATAAATTTATTGAGCTGATGTGATAAGATTTAGGGTTAATACCTAATACAGATATCAGAAATTATAAAATGAACAAAATGTTATTGTTGCTCAACGAAAGAAGGCCGCGTTATACAATAATTACGTCCAGAAACTATAAGGAAATAGTGAAACACGCCTTGACAAGGCCTGCGCATCCCGATTACGAGGGTGTGACCGAAAAGTAGAGTTTTTTCATAATTTTTTTGTCGCCTTTCTCATAAAAATGCCCAAAATTATTATTATTCACATCAGATAATTGCCTGGAGGAAATAGCATGAAAAACTCGAAAAATCTGACCGAAACATCGACCAAAATGCAGTTTTCGAACAAAACTTCAGGGTGACGTATCAGCTGTCTTGGAGTCATATAGATTCATTTAGTAGAGCTTGACGTTAAATTTTAGCCCCTATAGCTCAAGGAGTAAGAAATATTTGGGGTACGAAGGTGGGACTACAGTGCACTCCAAATCGCCCAGGTCAGATAGGGTTAAACAGACCAAAATTCTGAACGAACTAACTTTCCAATAATATCGTTTTTCTTCAAAACAAACAAAATGTAGGTTGAAATTTCAAATACGGTTGCTGCATGTAATAGGCCTAAACGGTATCCCGGTACCTAAAAGGTGACCTATCCGATGACACAACACTGGTAGACAACAGACTTAAGCAAAACGTAAAACAAAAGTGGGCCATTGTAAGATTTAATATTTCCAAGACGAGTATTGCTATTGACATACCGATACCGTATACAACTGCTCACTGTGTCACTCTCTCAACAAATACATATCACATGTTCGGGAAGTTAGCTGCCAGTTCACGATTCACAGTTCACGATTCAAAGAATTGTATCAGACACCCTTGCAATGTGGTTTAGAACCACAAAACTTGGTACACATATATTAAGAGACAATATACCTACATGATGGTACTGTTGTTTCGTGGACGATCCACCGCCAGGGACGAATAGGTACCCGGCATCTGAATGAGTAACTGGGCTGGTCGACACCCTGGCATGTGGTTTAGAAATACCAAATTTGGTACACATATAATACGAGTCAACACCCAAACGATGGCAGCTAACTTCCCGAACATATATATCATGCAACAGTAGTATACAATACGTAAATTGGCGTAATAGCGCCTCACTGCGCATGCGCAGAACCTTGTGTGACGTCATAAGTGTGCGCAGAAAAAAAAAATGGGGCGGTATTGGGGCGGTGTGCGCATGCGTGATGTGTGGGAGGTGGGTACAAGATGGCCGCGAGTGTCATGTGTGGGAGGTGGGTACAAGATGGCCGCGAGTGTCATGATGTGGGAGGTGGGTACAAGATGGCCGCGAGTGTCATGTGTGGGAGGTGGGTACAAGATGGCCGCGAGTGTGAGTGAGATGTGGGAGGTGGGTACAAGATGGCCGCGAGTGTGAGTGAGATGTGGGAGGTGGGTACAAGATGGCCGCGAGTGTCATGATGTGGGAGGTGGGTACAAGATGGCCGCCAGTGTCATGTGTGGGAGGTGGGTACAAGATGGCCGCCAGTGTCATGATGTGTACAAGATGGCCGCCAGTGTGAGTGAGGTGGGTACAAGATGGCCGCCAGTGTGAGTGAGATGTGGGAGGTGGGTACAAGATGGCCGCCAGTGTGAGTGAGATGTGGGAGGTGGGTACAAGATGGCCGCCAGTGAGTGGAAGATGTGGGAGGTGGGTACAAGATGGCCGCCAGTGTGAGTGAGATGTGGGAGGTGGGTACAAGATGGCCGCGAGTGTGATTTGGTGGGAGGTGGGTACAAGATGGCCGCGAGTAGTAAAATGTATAAAAGGAGTTGATTTTTAGGGAAAGGGTGTATTCAATCTGACTTACCTGACCTGACTTGATCAGCCAGCCAGCCCGCCAGCCTGCCTGCCTAGCCGCTTGTATGAGACGAAAAGCATGAGACGTGGAGAAGATTTTCCCTTTGATCCAGCAGTACCTCCGGTTGAAGTCTTGCCTGAAGATGAGCGTGTCAGGGACATTTATCAACGTCACTGGGCTACCATACGCCATTGTTTCCACCGTGACCGTCGTCTATTGGACTTGTATAATTTTCGGTTGGAGGACCTCACGTATCTTCCTATTTACGCCGAGAACATTTTTAAAGATCAGGTCACTGCCTTCAAATTGAATGTTACATTTGGGTATATCTTACGGCACAAAAAGACGGACCAGCTGCGGTATTTCTATCCGAGTAATAATTCGTATGTGTTTGACCAGCCATTCACCATCACGGATCACATTTCTCTGGAGCCACTCATCGACCAATTGACTACGTTGGATCCATTGGAATGGGCTCGGTTGCAACGCCCCAATACCCAATGGTTGGTGCAAATGGTGACTAACGTCACATTTTTCGTCACGAAAATGAGAGATCATCCTATCGGAGCTCCTGTACTACTTCCTCCGTGGTTGCTTCATCGACACGGCCTGTATGCATTAACAGTAGGGGTGAAGGGACCCTACAAAGACCGGAAATGTCTGTTTCGGTGTTTGGCCGTGCATGTGGACGAGTGTGACCCCCGGAGTTGTGACACAGTGGCCGATGGGTATTGTGAAGAATATTTAGAGCAGCAAGACATGGATAAGCGGCACTTCCGAGGTGTCCCCTTCAAGCATTTGGATGACGTGGAGTCCCTGTTTCATATTAATATCTTTGTCTATCGATTACGACGGGAGGATGACGATACATTTGTGGCTGAATTGGTTCGGCGATCCACAGAACGGTATGCTGCTACGATGAAAGTGAATGTGTTCGACCACAATGGCGTGAGTCATTTTTCGCTGATCTCCAATATGAGCCAGTACGCTCAGTCTTTCAGTTGTGCCCAATGCCATCGGGTGTTTAAACACTCTCACGACTTACATCGCCACGAGAAAATCTGTGACAACAGTGTCAAGCGAGTATATCCGGGTGGAGTGTATCATAATACGCCTACTATTTTCCAGGAACTGGCCGATGAGGGACTCATCATACCGGAAGAGGAAGACCGTTATTTTCCCTACCGGGCGTGTTATGATTTCGAGGCCCTGTTGGAGCCCATGGACCTGTTTTCAGCGAAAACGCAGTGGACGCAGCGCCATATTCCTCTGAGTGTCAGTATTTCCAGCAACGTACCTGGCTATGACGCTGCTCCGGTGTGTTTCGTGTCCACGGGGAACTCCCATGAGTTGATTACCCGCATGATGGAGTATTTAGAGCAAGTCAGTGCGGCTAGTACGGCATTGTTGGTGGTGAAGTTTCAGCACGTCCTGGACCAACTGGACGACCGCATTCCTGTACCGGGTGTAGCGTTCAGCGATGATGAAGAGTCCGAGTCCGAGTGCGAGTCCGAGTCCCTGCAGTCGCAGCCCCTGCAGTCGCAGGATGTTCCTCTACCTAAACCGTATGCGGAGAAATTGAAGTTACGGTTCCTACAATACCTAAGTCAGTTACCGGTGCTCGGCTTTAATTCGGGACGCTATGATTTGAACATGGTGAAGGAATTTCTCTACCCTTACTTGGCCCAGTCCGATACCCTCAAGTCGGTGATCAAGAAGATCAATAATCATATGGCCCTCACTACTACGTCACTGCATTTCCTGGTGGACGTGCGCAACTACCTAGCTCCTAATTGTAGCTATGATCAGTGGGTCAAGGCCTATAACTGTGCACAAACCAAAGGGAGGTTCCCTTACACGTATATATCATCGCTCGACCGTTTGCAGGAAACACAGTTACCATCTCGGCACGCCTTCTTTGATGATTTGAAGCAAGTGGAATGTCCGGAAGACACGTACCGTGAACTACAGCAGGTATGGAACGATGAACATATGCAGACCTTGGAAGATTTCCTCATATGGTACAACAACCTAGATGTGGTTCCTTTCCTGGAGGCGGCCGAGAAAATGGTGCAACTTTTTTCAACGCCAAATGCACGTGGACATCTTTAAAGAGTGCTTAAGTTTACCGGGGCTGGCCCTTCGCCATTTGTTTCAAGAGTGTTCCACTTACTTCTCGCTGGTACAACAGAAAGATGCGGACATGCATAATTGTCTAAAAGATAACATTGTGGGCGGGCCCAGTCTTATTTTTTCACCGCTACCACGAGAAGGATGTCACTACTCTCCCCAGTGGAAAACCCGTTGCCAAAATCATTGGATTCGATGCCAATGCTCTGTACCTGTGGTCGGTGGCCCAACCTATGCCCAGTGGTCATTATACACGTTGGTTGGCGGAAGGACGTCATTTTACACCCCAACGGTTGCCTCACAAACATCTTGCCGACCAGTGGTTGGAGTGGGAAGCCTATCGACGGGGTATTTATATACGACACCAGACCAACGCCACTGAGAAGCGGATAGGCGATCGGCGTCTCCCCGTCGATGGGTTTGCCTTTGTACAAGGAACACCCACTGTTTTCCAGTTTTATGGCTGTTACTGGCACGGCCACGAATGTCATTTCAGCGCGGGTCGTTTTAATGAGCGACGCGGGAAAACACCATTAGAATTACGGGAGGAAGTAGTGGCCAACGGAGATTATGTGAAAGAGCGAGGATACCATTTGATTGAAAGGTGGGAGTGTGAATTTCACACCATGTGCCAGGCCCGCCCCCATTTACAACGGTTCCTAAAAGAGCGTGAGTACCCGTTGAGTCGTCGGCGACTGCTGAGTCTGCCACAGATGTTGGACGCCATTCGTTCGGGGCAGCTCTACGGCTTTGTAGAATGCGACCTGCATGTTCCGGACACTCTCAAGCCCCTCTTCGCCCAGTGTCCGCCTATCTTCAAGAATACGCTGGTGGGTCGGGATGATATTGGGGAGACCATGCGCACCTACGCAGAGCAACACGAGTTTTTACCTCAACCACGCCGCATGTTGATTGGAAGTATGTGGGCGCACAAAATATTGCTGGGCACCCCCTTACTGCAGTGGTACATGAAGCACGGTTTGGAAATTACTCAAATCTATCAAGTGATACAGTACGTCCCCGAGGCTTGTTTTGCGGACAATGCTGAGCTCGTCACGGCGGCCCGTCGTCAAGGTGATGAATACCCGAGTCAGGCCATCATGGCTGAATGTTGGAAACTCACTGGCAATGGTTATTATGGAAAAACGGTAACCAACCAGGATAAGCACGTCAACGTGAACATTTGTACGACTGCCCAAGCCTGCAAAAAAGTGAATTCTCCTCTGTTTCGGTCCGTGCAGGTCATCGATGACGACACCTATGAAGTCACTTCAGCCAAGAAGACTATCCGGTACAATTTACCCCTGCAGATTGGATGTATGGTCTATCACGTGGCCAAGCTGAGGATGTTGCAGTTTCTCTACGACTTCATGGGTGTCTATTTTAATCCCTCAGACTGGCAGTTGATGGAGATGGACACAGATTCGGCCTACATGGCCGTCTCCAACGCCGATTGGGAGTCCCTGGTGAAACCTGAGTTACGGGCCCAGTATGAAGCGGATCGGGACCTGTGGCTACCTCGACGCGACCACTACACCTACGACAAGCGCACGCCGGGTCTGTTTAAACTAGAGTGGAGTGGAGATGCCATGATCGCCCTGTCGTCCAAGACCTACTATTGTTACGGAGGAGATGGAAACAACAAGTTTAGTTGTAAAGGCGTCAACCGACGTGACCCTGCCATCGACAAAGCTCTCTACCTGGACGTATTGCAGAGCCAGGCCAGTGCCAGTGGGACCAACCGAGGATTCCGGGTGGTGGACCACCAGATGCGGACCTATATCCAGCAACGAGACGCCTTTACTTTCTTTTATCCGAAACGGAAAGTATTGGCCGACGGTGTGAGCACTACCTACTTGGACTTGTAAAATGTGGAACACTAATAACTGTGGAGTCACGAGTTATAAAACTGTAAAAGTCAGGATGGCCGAGTGGTCTAAGGCGCCGGTATTAAGTGCCGGTGGGGCGATACCCTGCGTAGGTTCAAATCCTACTCCTGACAAAACTTTTATGTACCTTAATCACTACTATTCTATGTGTGTACATACCC